>PVJA010043966.1:0-16443 GCA_004027025.1 Myocastor coypus | reverse complement strand
TTGTTTGTTTATTTATTTATTTTTATGGCCGGCTCAGCCTGCCCTGAGGGCAGGGCTGGCACAGCATGTAGTGTCGGGGATCGAACCGTGGTCCCTGAAGCCACCTAAGCTTTCCTAAGCAGGCGCTTTAGACCACTGAGCCATCCTGAGGGGCCCTCTATTCCAGTTTTCTATAGGGTTTTTATCGTGAATGATTGCTGGACTTGGTCAAAAGCTTTTTTGTATCTATTGAGATGACCATGTGGTTTTTATCCTTGGCCCTCTTGATATGATATATTACAGTTGTTGATTTTTTTTTTTTGTCTTTTTGAGACAGGGTCTTCCTATGCAGCTCAGGCTGGCGTTGAGCTCATTTTTGTAGCCCAGGCTGGCCTCAAACTTGCAGTGATCCTCCTGCCTCAGCCTCCCAAGTGCTGGGATTACAGGTGTACACCACCATGCCCCGCTCTACTGCTGTTGATTTGTGTATGTTGAACAACGCTTGCTTTTCTGGGATGAATCCTACTTGGACATGGTGTAGAATCTATTTGGTGATTTCTGCATTCTATTTGTCACTATCTTTTCTTTTTCTGTGGAAGCGGGGATTGAACCTAAGACCTTGCACTTGCCAGGCATGGACTTGTGTCCCTGAGCTGTCTCCCCAGCCCCTGTCACTACCTTATTGAGGATTTTTGCATCTATTTTCATTGGGGAGGTTGGCCTGTAGTTCTCTTTTCTGGTTGGACTCTTCTTTGGTTCTGGTGATCAGGGTAACAGTTGCTTTCAGGAATGATTTTGGAAGTATTGCTTCCCTTCTTTCAATTTCATAGAGTTTGAGAAGTAATCAGCATTAGGTCACTGCATACAGAATTCAGCAGTAAATTGATCGAGGCGTGGGCTTTTCTGTTCCTAGGTTTTTAATTACATATTTAATTTATTGACATACTGATTTATTTGGGCTTTTTATACCTTCTTGACTCAGTTTTGGAAACTTATATGTATGTAGGAATTTGTATGTTTTTGTGTGTTTTGTTTTAAATCTTTTTTGAGGGGCCTGGCGGGATGGCTCAGTGGTCTAAAGCACCTGCTTGGGAAAGCTTAGGCGGCTGCAGGGACCGCGGTTTGATCCCCGGCACCACATGCTGCACCAGCCCTGTCCTCAGGGCGGGCTGAACCGGCCAGAAAAATGAGTGAATAAACAAACAAAGGTTCTGAAACAAGAAAAAAAAAAATAAATCTTTTTTGAATGCAGGTTTTCAAAGTGGGTATAAGTTGTAGCATATTATATTGGCTTTATCATCTAATTGCAGAATCTGTCTAGTTTCTTTTATAATTTCATTTGTTACCCATTATTTGTTCAAGACAGTTTTATCTAACTTCCATATGCTTATGAAGTTTTGTGTTTTCTTTGGCCATTGATTTACAATTTTACTGCACTGGGGTCTGATAACATGCACAGGATAATTTCTACTCTTTGCATTTAGTTAAGTATGTTCTATGAGTTAGTATAAGCTCTATTTTGGAGAATGTCATATATGTAGCTGAGAAGAACTGGCATTCTGATGTTGTGAAGTGGAACACTCTGTAGACATCTACTAAATCCATTTGTTCAAATGTCTGGTTTAGGGGCCTGGTGGGATGGCTCAGTGGTCTAAGGCGCCTGCTTAGGAAAGCTTGGGCGGCTTCAGGGACCAAGGTTCGATCCCCAGCACCACATGCTGCGCCAGCCCTGCCCTCAGGGCAGGCTGAGCCGGCCATAAAAATGAGTGAATAAGCAAACAAAAGTTCTGAAACGAAAAAAAAAAAAAGTCTGGTTTACTCCTGCAAGCTGTGCTGGCCCCACCCCAGGGCACACTGAGATGGTGACTGAGACTGGGTGTGGTGGCGTGTGACTACAATCCCAGCACTTGGGAGGCTAAAAACAGGAGGATCACTATCAGTTTGATTTGGGTCATGAGATCCTGTAAACCCTATACTGAATACATTAAAAATATTCTGGTTCAATTGTGATATTTCTTTGTTAATTTTTTGTCTGGTTAATTTTTTTTTCTCTGGTTGATGTGTCTAAACAATTTGTGAGAATGGGGAAATGAGGTCTCCCATTACGACTGTATTTGTGCTTAGTTGTTCTTTTATGTCTGATAATATTTGTTTTATACAGTCGGTGTGCTGTTGTTTGTTGCATGTATTTATGACTGTTATCTCTTCCTCTTGGGTTGTTCACAAGGTTGCAGTGTCCTTTTCTCTCTTAATCAGTCTTGGCTTGGAATCTACTTTGCTTTTACATACAATAGCTACATCTGCCTTCTTCCAGGTGCCTGTTGTATGGAGTATTGTTTCCATGCTTTTATTTTCAGTTTACTAATTTCTTCAAGTGTGTGTGTGTGTGTGTGTGTGTGTGTGTGTGTGTGTGTGTCTTTGAGACAGGGTCTCGCTACCCAGTTCAGGTTGGCCTTGAGCTCACTTTTGTAGCCCAGGCTGGTCTTGAACTCATGTAGGTTGTCCTGCCTCAGCTACCCAAGTGCTGACATTACAGGTGTGCACTACCATGCCTGGCTTCTTGATCCTTTGTGCTAATCTATGGATTCTGATTGATGAATTGATACTATTTACATTGATGGCTAAAGCTGATAAGTATTGACTTCTCCTTGGCATATTATTTTCCTGTTCTTGGCTCCTATCTTTGTCCTTCTTCTCAGTTGCTTGTCCTGCCCTGTGGATTCATTCCTCTGTGCTTCCTGGAGTTCTAGTCCTGCTTCATCTGGAATGTCCTTTAAGCCATTTGGGAGTGCTGGGTTACTAGCCAGAAACTTTCCCTGGTCTTCTTTAACACAGAAATATCTTAGTTCTCTTTCAGTTTTGAAAGATAACTTGACATCCTGCATGCTTAAATTTTGCTCCCTGCCAGCTTGAACTCAGCTCACTGACCTCCTGCTGACTGAACTCTCTATCCTCTCCCTGACAGTAGGAGCCACTAGATGGGGGTGAGCCCACAGTTGTTCTCAGTTCTCAGCTCAGGTGACCCCTCTCCAAGGTGGCTACTGTCCAATTGCCCTCTCCTAGGGGATGTGTGAACCTGATTAACTTACCAGTCAGTGCAGACCACTGTGTCCACTACTCTGTTCCGGTGTGCCATTTCTCCAGGGAAGCCTCTATGGTTGGCAGTAGTTAGCACTGCATCTGCAGATCTGAGCGGCCCCACCCATGCACTGAGTCCAGGCTCAGGGAGAAAGCACTGCTTGTTGTTTCACTTCCATTGAATTCTCTGCCTTCTCTCTCCCCCATGGGCTCCAATTCATGCTTCACATTCTCCCCAGGTCCCTGAGACTCCAACTCACTTGTTGTTTTCTTCTTTGTGTTGCTATATCCCCACAACTAGACACCAAATCTTGCAAAGGCTCTAAGGTACTAATTTTTATCTCATTACTGAAACAAAATAGTCAGTGCCCGAACTAAATGGGAGAAAGGTTTATGTAGCTCACAGTTTGTAGATGTTTCAGTCCATAAATTGTTAGGCTTTTCAGCAGTGCCGTAAAGAGATAGGAAAGATAAAAGAGGCCTTTATTGACTCTGAAGATGCAGAGAGGATGGCAAGGAGATGGGGGATGCTCTCACCTGAGATCAGGGGAAGCTGAGCCTCTACGGACTTTTGCCAGGGGTGGACTTTGAGGAACAGCTTTAGTGACACCTAAGGAGCTGACTGGGGATCTCCCTTGTGGCATGGAAAAAGTGAAAGGAAGTGGTATCCAGGATTGTGTTGGGGAAGAAAGGGTGGTGGACTCTGGGATGATAAGCTGTTGTTTTAGAATTTTGGCCATGTTAGATGACCAGCATAGTGATTCAGCAGTTCATCCTAGGTCCAGAACCTATGAATCAGCTCACTCCAAGGGAGGATAGCATGGCAGAGGGCAACAGATCATGAGAGTGGAAGGCAGTAAAAGCAACAAGCCTTGCTCGTCCTTTTTCATTGCAATACCAGGGCTTGAACTCAGACCCTTGTGCTTTCTTCTATTGAGCTATCTCCCCAACCCCTCTGTTCCTTACATTGCATGCAAGCTACCTACTATAGGGAGGGCATATAGCACTCATACCCTTAATCCAAGCATTAGAGCAGGAATCAATCACAAACTCTCAATTCAGCCACCTCTGAATAGCTTGCCCCTCACAACTGCATCAGACGTTCGCGGGACAGCCAGGCACAAGTTGTAGCAGGCTCTTTCTCTCTTACTCACCACTCTACCATCTAGAAACTTCCCTTTTTCATTATTTAATTTCTTTGGAACTGAGAATTTAACCCTGGTCCTGCACAGTGAGCTACATCCCTAGATCTTTTTTTGTATTCTGATACAGGTCTTGCTGAGTCACTGCATTTTCTATACTGAGTTTGAACTTGCAAACCTCTTCTTTTGGCCTCCCTGACCCAGAGTGCTGTGATTACAGGTGCAAACACTATACTTGTCTTATAGTTTTAGTATTTACATCTAAATAATTGAGCTGGAATTCATCCTGGAGAAAAAATGTGGTATGTGGGCCAGAGATATGTGTCCTAAGCACCTGCCTGGCAAAGCACAAGGCCCCAAGTTCAAACCCCCATATAATAATAATAATAATAATAATGATGATGATGATGATGATGATGACGGTCCATAATAGTAGTGGGTTATCAGCAATGTCAGAAGCTGTTAACTTGAGCAGGATTATTGGACTATATATATAGTTACTTTCTCTTAGTTCAATGAGAAGAAAGATTTGTACCAATAGTGTTTAGACAAGATGTCATGTCTGCATTTTGTACTGTAAACAACTATAACAAAGACAACAATATGCAATGTATTAATTATTGTAACTATCTTACTAACCTGTTTTCAAACTCATTGTTATTTTTTTCTCATTATTTTATTTTTTTAAACCTTATTTATTCATTTATGTGTGTTATGGCCAGCTCAGCCTGCCCTGGGGATGGGGCTGACACAGCATGTGGTGGCGGTGATCCAGCCGCAGCCCCTGTGCTTGCCTGAACTTTTCCTAGGCAGGTGTTTTAGACCCTTGAGCCATCTTGCCGGCCCTATTTCTTTCCCATTACAATTAATAAATTTTTTTTAAAAATGATGATGATGTGGTATGCATCCAGGTTTCCCTTTTAAAAAACAGCTGTCTAATTGTCCTCAAGCATACTTGGTTTGAATCCATTATTTGTTAATGCCGAGTGCAGTGGCTAGGATCTGTAATCCAACTACTCAGGAGGATGAGGCAGCAAGATCACTCCAAGTTTGAGACCAGCATGGATTACAAAGTCAGCTCAAGGCCATCCTGAACTACTTATCAAATTCCTGTCCAAAAAAACAAAAAACAAAAAACAAACAAACAAAAAAAAAACCTTCTTTCACAAGCAGATCAATGCATTGATTACAAAGTTTTTATTCCTCTCTTTTTGGAAAACAGGCTACCTTTTGGAAAATGGCTACTTAAATTGTTTTGGAAATTTTTCTAATCTCTAATCTTGCAAAATTCTTTCCTCCCATATTTTTGCTTCATACAAGATAACAGGCTCTGTAATGACAGTCTTATCTTTCTGTAGTTTGGAGAACAGATATAACTGCAGAATGGCCTTATATTTGCCCTTCATGTCAAAATACAAGTCTGAGAAGAGAGCTTCAATTTACTCATCTCAACATGATCCCTAGTTTATTTATTTATTTTTAATTTTTATTATTTTTTTGTGGGACTGAGGTTCAAACCCACGATCTTGCACTTGCCAGGCAGGCACTTGTGCCACGGAGCTATCTCTTCAGCCCCATGATCCCTAGTTAAATGGCTTTATTTTTCTTATCTTTTCAATTAATTTTTTTTGTCAGTAATACTGGAAATTATGCTTAGTACCTTAACATTGCACTCTATCCTCTACCCTTTTTAAATTTTTCTTAAAATTTTGAGACAATTCTTTCTAAATTGCCCAAGGTGGGCTTCAAATTGAAATCTTGTTGCAACAGCCTTTCACAGTGCTGAAATTACAGGCATGTGCCACTATGCCTGGCTTAAAAAACCATTCATTTAGCATTTATTATATTCTGAGTTTGCCAGGTGCTGAGAGTAATGTTGCTTAATGCAGTATATCAGATTATGAGTGCATAATAGTTAGAAACATCGGGTTGAGAAATCATAGTGCAAACAGCAACCTACATTTAAATGACAATGCAAAGGGATGACTAGAAAAAAAAAAGAGGCTAAGGGCAAAGTCTAGAAGACCTTGGAGAAGGAAGAGTGGAAAGGAGAGCAGCGCTTCTGTTTATCCCAAGGCCCATTGGCCACAGCCCCCATTGGCCACAGCCCCAACCACGCAGCATACCGGTATCTCTTTTCTTCCAGATCGCAGCAGTGCTACCCTCTGATTCAGTCTGTGCTTCGTAGCCCCCTTGCCCTAGACGGTTTCCAGACTTCAGCCATAACAATCGCAAGATGATAACCTGTTATCTTGTTCCACATCTGAAACTAGCTCGCTCCCCATTGCCCAGTGGATGTAGTCCATAGAGATTTTTCCCGCTCCAGCTTCTTCTAGTTCCTGTCTTGGTTAAGGTTTATAGCTGAATATTTACCAAAAGCCTTAGAGCACCCAAAGGTGGGGCTGTGGGAGGTCACCGGATTATGAGGACCGGTATTTTGCCTTAGCAGTGAGGAAAGTGACTTGAGACTGTCCCCAGCCATACTGATTATTTCACACCATTCTCAACCCAGCGGTTCTCAGCCTGTGAGTCTTGGCAGGAGTAGAATGACCAAAACACAGGGGTCGCCTAAAGCCATTCCGAATCATAACTGTAGCAAAATTACAGTTTTGAAGTAGTCACCAAAATTATTTTTTGGTTTGGGGTCACCGCAACATGAGGAACTGTATTGTGGGGTTGCAGAATTAGAAAGACTGAGAACCACTGCTCTAAACAGCCACCCCTCTGGGGCTTGAAAGTGCTGACGTGTTATTCTCTGCTCCCACTTACCCACATCACTGGCCTTTTCCTCCACTCTCTGGGCAGTGATCAGAATTATGTGACCTTCTATACTGGGGCTGGAGCTCAGGGCCATAGGCGTGCTAGGCAAGCTCTCTCCCGCTGAGCTACATCTCCAGCCTGTATTTCTAGTTTCTGATTTTGTTTTACTTATTTTTGAAATTTTTGGTACCTGTAATCAAACTGAGGACCTTGTGCTTGACAAGCAGACACTTGCGTCACTGAGACATATTCCCAGCTCCGTGGTTTTTGAGACAAGGTCGGGTTATGTAGCTCAGTATGTCTTTCACCTCACTGCAGCGCTCTAGCTGGCTCCAACTTGTGATCTTCCTGTTTCAGGAATTCTGGGATTATGGGTCGGCACCACCACACCGTGGGTTCATATTTTCCTTCTTGAGACCCAGGGAGACAGGAACATCTATTTCAGAGCCTGGTCTGTAAAACCCAATATTTGGAGCCTAGAGAGAGCCCTGCACTCTCTGAGTCTGGACCCAAGACAGAAGGAAAGGGTTTGTTTCCCCCTGGGTGAGCGATTTCTTGTGGCTTTCACTGGGGAGCAGCTTCTGCTTGTTGAGCCAAGTAATTTTTGCCAACCTGGCCAGTTCCCATCCACTGCCAGCAGAAGTCATTTGCATAATTAATTCTACAACAGATAGACATGACTTCTGCTTTATATGTTGTTATTTGGTTAGGGAAAAAACAAGCACAAATATTTTTGTTTTGTACTTGCTGTGTCGTATTTCCCCCATTAATATTAATACTTTCAGAGGCTGGGGGGATAGTTCAGTAGAATAAGCGCTGCCTGGCAAGCGCAAGTGCCTGAGTTCAATCCTCAGTCTTGCAAATTAAAAAAAGAAAAAGAAAAAGAAGAATGTTAACAATTTAGGGCTAACACAAAAGCACCCGAGGGCCCTCTTTTCACTTCATACACTACTCTTCTTTGATGGTTTCATTCACTGAGATGACTTAGTATCTCTAGGATGACAATTTAGCATAGATCTTTTGTTTTCTCTTCCCCGTACTATATCCCAAAACTGCTCCTCTGTAACTATTTGAGTAAATAGCATCACTCTCTGTCCTACTAATCCCACGTACTCAAGAGTCATAAGGAAGCATAATGTCCCCCTGCTACCTAACAGCTGTATACCCATCTGCTTAGTCCAAAACACCAAAAAAAATGAGAAATTTACAAACAAAAAATAATATCACGCTGTTCTAGAACCTCGCAAGTTCAAGATCAAAGTACCGCCAGATTCTGTCTGGGGAGAGCCCCACACCCAGTTTCCTGATTTGTAGGTGGTTCCTTCTCAGAGTCCTTAAATTGTGGAATGGGATACTTTAGTAAGCTCCCCGCCTCCCACCCCAGTGACTACTTTACTTCCTAATACCATCACCTTGGAGGGCTTCAACAAAGGAGTTAAAGGGGAACACCAATATACATGCCATTGTAAAGCCATCTGATTCATTAGCGAATCCTGTCCCTACTACCTGCATATTCACCCAGCAATTGTTTTCTCCTTTCCAAGGCCACTGCCATCGTCTTTTTTTTTTTTTTTTTTTTGGCGGGATCGGGGTTCAAACTCATGCCAACGTCTTAATTCAAGCCACTGTCATCTCCCGTTTTCTCCCGGCACTTGCCTTCTCTACTTCCTGTGTTTAACCTGCTGTGGCATTTTAATGGGCTCACAAACAAGTCCTGTCTACCTTGGCTCCTTCATTTAATTTTCCTTAAATTCCTATTATTTTGGCGCTTTTTCCGTTCCTCCACACGGGCCAAATTCTTTTCCTCCTCTTTGGGTTTAGTATTTTGGAATTTTTAATTTTAATTTCCCGAAAAACTTTTCTTTTAGCCCTTCGCATGGTTTCTTCTCTGCTCAAGCTGTGACTTCTAATGTCACCTCTTCAGAGACCTGCTCTGATACCTTAACCAAATTTGGCCTTCCTAACGTTGTTCACTTCAAGCGCTTCCTGATACTAATGGCAGTCTGTAATTGTTTGCTAACTATATTTTTACGTTAGTTTTAAAAGAAATTAAAAATATGTCACGGTTCTCCTCTAGTAAAGCAGGTGGAGAAAATTCATCATGCCAGTTAATTTCAGGTAAATGATAAAAGATTGTCAGTATATAATATTAGGGGCACATGCTGAAAAAATAAGTACTCGTTATCTGGCCTTCAATCTTAACTTCATTTCCTGGAATTTTATTTACTAAGTCTGGCAACTTTACTCTCTGGGCACCTTATCCTTGTCTTACTAGTTTGGTTGTACCTTCAGGCCTAACCCAGAGCATGGTGTTTTGTAGATGCTCCTAATTGTTGTATATGAATGAATGATCGGCCTGCTGTTTTAGGTGTTTTTCTCAACCGCCATTTATTTATCACAATCTCTCCCATTCATGAAAACCCTTAAGATCATTTTGGCAAGTACAATGCATTATTAAACTTCATTGTTTTTCCTTTCTACAAAATTGCCCTCAATGTATCTACTGTTATGTTGACTTTAGAATTAAAAATTAAGGTCAAACCAAAGGTTTTGTACCATTTCCAGCTCAGTAGCACTGTCAATACACTCACTTCTTTATTCAATGAAACCTGTGCACTATTTTAGCACAAAGCAAAAACGCGCGTTAGAAGAGAATGGGTGGGGGTAGGGAAAACGGTTAGACTCAGGCGCCGGCACGAGTACTCTGGCTTGGGGAAAGGGGAGGAGCGAAAAGAGAATGACGTAGGAGGCGCCCAATAAGAACGCTGAGACCCACTCCCCCCTCCCTTCCAGTTTCAAATTCTAAGCTTCGTTTTCATCCGGGTCCTTCAGCCTCGTTCCCGGGTAGTATAAAGTTTGCTGTCTCCTTTGTTCGCCCTCGTTGCGCAGTAGTGCTAGCGGCTTTTCAGTTGTGCGCTGGTACCCGGTAGCTGTCATTTGTGCTGGGCTGTGTGGTCAGCCCCTGACAGCGAGCTCGTGGGAGCTTGAAACCGTCGCCACCCTTCCGGTATGTGGTTCCTTAGTCCATTTTTCCTTAAGCACGCTCGCTCTGTTAGAATTTGGGATTATTTCCCTGGAGATGGGGGTGGCGGACGCCATTTTAAGACACCCAAAGGTGCTGACCTAGGTAATGAGACCAAGGAAGTCAACGGGAAACGCACCGGGGGGTCGTTTCGTCGCATCCGCGCTGGGAAGTTTGGCAGTTGCCTGCGGGCGCGGGGGCGGAGATCCGGGCCTTTGTGGGCTGGAGCGGGGCGCGCGGAGCGACCGCGCCGCCGCGGCACCTGCTTCTCCAGGATGGCGCTGGCCATTGCGGGTAGGGCTTGGGCGCGACTTCTTTCCGTGTTCGTGAGCAGCCCTGCAGAGGAAGCCCCCTGCATATATCCCAGCCAGCATTGCTGGTAAAAGTTTCAGTTGCCTGACTGGTGTCGATGTTGCTGGGCTGACTCCAAGTGTCGCCATTTTGTCTTCCACGCGGTCCTTACTGACGAGTCTTAATTGGGTTCCACCGCAGTGTTGGAGCGAAGCGGGTTACTGTGTGAGTGCCGACGTTCCGTTACTTAATCTCAAACGATGTTGTCACTGGTTTTATTTTTTAGCGAGGCAGTATCTCTTTGGACGGGCTGGCAGGGGCGAGTGGAGATGTGGTGTTACTTGGTTTGAGTTTAAGATTTCTGCTGTTGCTTAGATTTATTGGGAAATATTAAGGAGAGGAAGGGGAGCCCTTGGAAGAAAGCTTTTGTGTGTGTGGAGATCGTGCGTATGGACAGCGGCGACCTTGATTGGGACCATCGCTAAACCATCACCGGATGCGGTGTGGGAGGTGTGTGGGTTAAGTAAAGGCATCGCAGAAAGGCGACCAATTTACGATTGAAAGTAAAACCTGCCTTTTCAGATATTTGAATAAACTAATTGAAAAACAGCCAAGGGAGATAAAGATTAATGCCAAACGAGGCTCGGCCTTTCGGCCTTTTAACCAGTTTGATGAGAAGTGCGCTGTCTACACTAAATTGGTCGGTCTCGCACTGCGTTTAGAAGCCTATGCGCATCTTTCCTTATTCAAAGTTATTTTCAGTAAAACATGACAAATAAGCTGTAAAGATGTGGCGGATTAAATTTAGGGAACTTTTTCTGGGGAGATAAAACTATATTTTTTTTCAGCAGACTTACCAGGGGAAAAATGGTTGAAGCAGATCGCCCAGGAAAGCTCTTTATTGGTGGGCTTAATACAGAAACAAATGAGAAAGCTCTTGAAGCAGTATTTGGAAAATATGGACGAATAGTGGAAGGTGAGTTACCTGAAAGTACATGTGTAGTCATTGTAATTAAAAAGATCAGCTGTGATGAATTTGATTGTGTTGATCTTCTGACATGATAATGTATTTTTGTCCTCTAAGAAGTTCTGAGCGGTCTCCTTACAAGATTTATTTACATTGTTTCATTTGAAGTGGAGTGACACTTTATTATGTCTTAAAACTGTTTTTCAGTACTCTTGATGAAAGACCGAGAAACCAATAAATCTAGAGGATTTGCTTTTGTTACCTTTGAAAGCCCAGCAGATGCTAAAGATGCAGCCAGGGACATGAATGGAAAGGTGAGGCTTCTGCATCCAAGTCTGGCTCAGGAAAACTTGGACTTTTGTTGTTTTAGAAAAAATAATTGTCTAGGACTTGCTGATCATAGGAATTTGTGTTACAATTCCGAATTGTGTTGTATTAATTCCAAGCCCAATTTTTATAGCCACAGTTCTGGAATAGTAATTCTGTGATATACAATACTTTATGATGGCATTCATGTCACATAAGCTGGCTTTTAATCAGGTTATTTTGATAATAAGCAGATACCTAGACTTTTTAAAGATTTGTTGAGCAGCAGTACAGAGGATCACTTCGTTTTGATTCAGTTCATCAGTATCTTGTTTTGCATTGTTGCTTTAGTGAGTTTATTTTGACATAGTATGATCTTATTTTTGTGTTGTGATGAGGGTGGCATCAGTATCTTTAAAACTGACTGGAAACTTAAAAGTGGCAACGTCATATAGTTTACCTTCTTTGGTGCTAAGAATTAACCCTGTGAGCTTCACCACCAGCCTTTTTTGATCTCAGTTCTAAAAGTCTCACTCACTATTGCCCAAGCTGGGTTCAAATTTGTAATCTCTCAGCCTCCCAGAGTTCCAGGCATGTGCCACCTTGCCCAGCTAATTTAACCGTTTGATCTTTTTAAAGTCCTTAGATGGAAAAGCCATCAAAGTGGAACAGGCGACCAAACCATCATTTGAAAGTGGTAGACGAGGACCACCTCCACCTCCCAGAAGCAGAGGCCCTCCCAGAGGTCTTAGAGGAGGAAGAGGAGGAAGTGGAGGAACTAGGGGACCTCCCTCACATGGAGGGCACATGGGTAATGATTTGAGTGTGTCTTGGGCTGCAACCTTTTGGGTTAAGTGTTAAAAGACAAAGCCTCCCACCTTCAGTTGTGAGCACATGCTTTTACCTATTATTGAAGTGATTATCATTTGAAAACATGGAAGGCATTTTAAATTAAACTACAGTGCTGAGATGGTTCACTCGCAATTCCTCAAGGAGTTTTTTTTTGTGTAGAAAAAGTACTCATACCTGTTGTGTATAATAAAAACCTTCACTATGACTTCCAAATTACCTTTCATTATTATTTTCTTGATCTATATGGCTTCATGCTTATGCAGATGCAGTTGAAATTTTTTTTGTACTCAGTCCTGCACCTCATGGATTCTGGGCCAGCATACTTTTTTTTTTTCTGTCTTTTTGACACAGGGTCTCGCTATGCAGTTCAGGCTGGTCTTGAACTCACCTTTTATAGCCCAGGCTGGTCTCAATTTACACTGATCCTCCTGCCTCAGCCTCCCAAGTGCTGGGATTACAGTTGTGTGCCACCACGCCCACTTGAGCAACCATTCTTAACAGCATCTCTACCTCCTAAAAATGAAAAATAAAGCTACATGCCCCAAGTAAATAAAAAGATTCATTTTTCTTTTACTGCATTCTTGTGATTGCTAACATTGATTTCTTTTTTTATTCTAATGTAGATGATGGTGGCTATTCAATGAATTTTAACATGAGTTCTTCTAGAGGACCCCTTCCAGTGAAAAGGGGACCACCACCACGAAGTGGGGGTCCTCCTCCTAAAAGATCAGCTCCGTCAGGACCAGTTCGAAGCAGCAGTGGAATGGGAGGCAGAGGTAAATACTGGGTGTTTTATCATTGACAGAAGGAACTGAGAAGTGACTCATAAAATGGATTTTGGGTATTTAGTACACCTGAGTAATGAGCCCTGAAAAGATTTGAGTGGGAAATCTTTTTTTAAAAAATTATTTTATTTTATTATTTTTTTTTTCTTGTTTCAGAACTTTTGTTTATCTTTATGGCTGGCTCAGCCTGCCCTGAGGGCAGGGCTGGCACAGCATGTGGTGCCGGGGATCGAACTGCGGTCCCTGAAGCTGCCCAAGCTTTCCCAAGCAGGTACTTTAGACCACTGAGCCATCCAGCCGGGCCCTGAGTGGGAAATTTTAGAGAAAAAAAATACTTGATCTGATCAACTACGAAGTACTATACTTTTTAAAGTTTATTTATATTATGACTGGCTCAGCCTGCCCTCGGGGTGGGACTGGCGTAGCACGTGGTTCCCGGGATCTATCAATAGTTCCTGCGGGATCTATCAGCAGTTCCTGTGGTTGCCTAAGCTTGCCTAGGCAGGCACTTTAGACTGCTGAACTATCTTGCTGGCCCCTAAAATTTAAACTTTGTTAGTACATGTTCTAAGTGCATACAGCTTTTAAAGTTGTCTTGGTTAATGGGTATATATGCATAACACATCAGTTTTGTTTTTAAAGTCAACTTCTCTGCCCCCTCTCCTTCGTACTACCTTGTTTAATAAATTCCTATGCATATCTTGAAAATATATTAAACATTTTTCTTTGGTACTGAGGTCTGAACTCAGGACCTTGCCAGGCAGGTGCTTATATGCCTCAGCTATCTCCCTAGTCCCTGAATGTATATTTTATTTTTTGTTTTATGTATTTTGTACAGGGTCTTACTACACAGCTCAGACTTGTAGTAATCCTCCTGGCTTTTAGGCTCCCAAGTGTTAGGATTACAGGTGTGTACCACTGCACCCAGTTTTGTGGCCAGCAAGGCACACTTGGGATCTGGCACCTACACAGCATGCTGCACTGGGGATTAAACCCTGATTCCAGTGTGTCATTTGCTGAGCTATCTTACTGGCCCTAAACATATATTTTATTTTTTTCTGAACATATATTTTACATTGCTGCTTTGGCTAGGTTTTGTTGGCAGGGGTGGGTACAGGGCTCTTTGAGACAAGGGCTTGCTGTGCTGTGCAGTTCAGCCTGGCTTTGATCTCACTTTGTAGCCGAGGCTGGTCTAGACTTGCAGTGATGCTCCTGCCCCAGTCTCCTGAGTGGTGGGATTCTGCTGCAGGGATTATAGGTGAGCACCACCACACCCACTTTTTTGGCCAGGTTTTTATAAAAATGATTGTATTTCTTTAAGCCCCTGTATCACGTGGAAGAGACAGTTATGGAGGCCCTCCTCGAAGGGAACCCCTGCCTTCACGCAGAGATGTTTATTTGTCTCCAAGAGATGATGGATATTCAACTAAAGACAGGTAACAAGTAGAGCTTTTTCACTGATGGGTAAGATGGAAGGAGTGCTCACAAAAAGTATGCATTAAGTTAACTTTTGTTTCTCCAGCTATTCAAGCAGAGATTACCCAAGTTCTCGTGATACAAGAGATTATGCCCCACCACCAAGAGATTATACTTACCGTGATTATGGTCATTCCAGTTCACGTGATGACTATCCATCAAGAGGCTATAGGTGGGTGACTTGGCTCACATGATTTGATGATGAAAATTTGCTGTAGAAATGGGTTCTCTAGGACTGAACTGTTTCTCTTTGATTTAGTGATAGAGATGGATATGGTCGGGATCGTGACTATTCAGATCATCCGAGTGGAGGTTCCTACAGAGATTCATATGAGAGTTATGGTAAGATTCTGATTAAGGGTCTTGACTGTCGTCAGCTTGAGATTTTAGGTTCATGAGGCAGTTTAATAGGCTGCGTGATGCCTGCTTTTAAGGGGATGTTTGCTTGCTTTCAAAGGGGTAACTGTTAGCTGGGCTTTTCCTAGTTTTTTGAGGGGCTTTTGTTTCTCTTTGAGTTTTTTTTTTTTCCTTTTGAGGCTGTTTGCTTGCTTTGGAGGGGATTTTGCTTGCATAAATTGGCAGCCTTATGTGTTTTCCCCCAACAGTGAAAATACAATTTAAAAATTTTATTAACAAGATCAAATGTTTACCATTGTAATATGAAGGAAACTCTACAGTTCAAAATTGCAACTTAAAACTGGAAAGTGGCTGATTGTCTACTATAAAATAACAAGCTCTCTGGAATATCCTCTTGAAATACACACCGTCTTCAGTCTTTTCAAAACAAACAGTAAAATCAATCCATTTCCATATCTCAGCAGATGAGCAAATCCCTGATATGGCCAGCAGTGGTAGCATTTAAAACGTCCCAGTTGAGAAAGCAAACTTTTAATACAAGAATTCTGTAAATTCAGATTTAAATGTTGTATATATACAATTTATAGTGTTGCCATATTACCTGACCATTGACCCTGCAGGTAACTCACGTAGTGCTCCACCTACACGAGGGCCCCCGCCATCTTATGGTGGAAGCAGTCGCTATGATGATTACAGCAGCTCACGAGACGGATATGGTGGAAGTCGAGACAGTTACTCAAGCAGCCGAAGTGATCTCTACTCAAGTGGTCGTGATCGCGTTGGCAGACAAGAACGAGGGCTTCCCCCTTCTATGGAAAGGGGGTACCCTCCTCCACGTGATTCCTACAGCAGTTCAAGCCGTGGAGCACCGAGAGGTGGTGGCCGTGGAGGAAGCCGATCTGATAGAGGGGGAGGCAGAAGCAGATACTAGAAACAAACAAAACTTTGGACCAAAATCCCCGTTCAAAGAAACAAACAAAAAGTGGAAACTATTCTGTGATAACTACCCAAGGACTACTAAAAGGAAAATTGTGTTACCTTTTTTAAATTTCCTGTTAAGTTCCCGTACATAATTTTTATGTTCTTGTGAGGAAAGAAAAGTAAAACATGTTTAATTTTATTTGATTCTATGAATTGCTCTCAACAAGCAAATGTTTAACTGTGTAAGACTTGACTTGTTGTACTCGTGTTGTAATTTTCCAAGTGAGTGTCCCTAAAGGCCACTTCCTACCTGATTTTTTTCCCAGTAAGTAAGGCAAGCAGTTCTGAGCTTTTCCACAAACATCCAGCCATCTAGATGTACATTGGTCTCCACTGAGAGATGAACCATTTTACCTGTACAGACAAGCTAGCTATTAGAGGGTGGTCGGGGTATGCTACTCTTAGGATTTCAGGTTGTCTTACAGCTGAAATCTATGCTCAGTATGA
>PVJA010043965.1:0-16440 GCA_004027025.1 Myocastor coypus | reverse complement strand
GTAGTCCTCCCTCATCTGTAGTTTCACCTTTCAAGTTTTCAGTTACCCACAGTTGACCACAGTCTGAAAACATTACATGGAAGTCTACAGAAATAAAACCTCATACATTTAAAAATTCGCATCATTTTGAATAGCACGGTGAAACCTCTCACACCATCCTGCACCATCCTACCTAGGACCTGAGGGACAGACCCCTTTGTCAAGTCACTTAGTAGCCATCTTGGGTACCTAATTAATAGCCCCAGTATGGCATGGCTCTGCTTGTGTTCCTACAGCCCTTAGTTTAAGGGCCTACTGGCACCAAGGGGTAAGACTACTGGTGCTGGCAATTCAGATGTGCCAAAGTACAGGAACAGTGTGATTGCTTTAAGTGAAAAGCAAAGTCTTGGCTTGAAGTTGTTCACTGAGGTCACTAAGACCTGCAGTAAGAGCAAATCAATCTGTGAAATTATAAAGGAAAAAGCATGCTAGGTTCACTGTTGCACCTCACACTCTAAAGGTGACAGTGCATGCAAGGTATATAGTTAAGATGGAAAAGGACATGCAATTTGTGCCTAGGAATGTATAGGGGGTAAAAATATATGTAAAGGTCAGTACTATCCAGGCTTGGAGGCATCCACTGGGAAAGGTATCTTTTTTTTTTTTTTTTTTAGAATTTTTTATTTTTTATTGTTATATTTTTTTCTTGTTTCAGAACTTTAATTTATTTATTTATTTTTATGGCTGGCTTAGCCTGCCCTGAGGGCAGGGCTGGCGCAGCATGTGGTGCTGGGGATAGAACCGCAGTCCCTGCAGCCACCTAAGCTTTCCTAAGCAGGCGCTTTAGACCGCTGAGCCATCCTGCCAGCCCCAGGAAAGGGATCTTGAGATGCATTTTCTAGAGATAAAGGGGACTGTATGCATCTGTCTCATGCAACATTTGCAATACAGGTAGACTAAATGTTTTGAATTATTTAAATGCAGTTCAAATTTGACTAGATTTTTTTTCTGACATTGCTATGAACAAATGAAACAACTGCTTGACATTTTTGTCTGTATCGTCCACAAACTAGGTAATAGTGGACGCAGGAAAGACTAACACATAATTTTTTATAATTTATACATATTAAAATATATAAGTACACTGAAATTGTACAAAAGCTATATATTGCATAGATAAATGACAGATAAATAGGTAGCGAGATTAATTGGGAAGACTGTTAACCTAATAGCTATGACTCTTATGTCTTTCACATTAATCCATGGGGCCGTGGAGATAGCCCAGCTGTCTACGTGTCTGCCTAGTCAAGCGCAAGGACTCAGTGCCATGGCGTGCACCTGTAATCCCAGCGCCTGGGGGGGGTGCGGCAGGGGTGGGGCTGAAACAGGAGGATCACTACGAGTTTAAGCTGCATACTGAGGTCCACAGATCTGTAAAATACTGTCTGCTAGCCAAAGTAAGCTTATATCCATTCTTGTATAATCACTGGATTAAAATAATTTAAACATTTTTAAATGACCAAAATACACAAAAGAATATTTTATAACAAGTTGAATGAAATTCAAAGTTCAGCGTCCACAGATAGAACTTTTGATAACTTATCACGACCACAACTTTTCACGTTTCTCAGATTGTTCGAAGGCTGCGTGACCCAAGCTGAAAAGTTTCAACGAAGATCACATAGCCTAAAAAAAAAAAAAAAAAAAAAAATGCTCGCTACAAGGTCCCTTACAGAAGCAGTTTCTTGACCCCGCGTTTTAGTAGATTTTGTGTGAAGTGCTTGCTGTCCAGTGTCTGAATTTTCTCCCTGAGCAGGATAGCTCTCGCTTCTTATGCAGGAACTCTTTGCTTAGCTATCCTCCAGTCGTAGATGCATACAGTATTTTTAACGATAAATCATTTGGGCACATAATAAACTGTCGTGATTGGATTAGATTTGTTTGTAACAAAACAGGCTGAGTCAGTGAAAAAAAACCAACAACAACAAGAACAAAAAATCGACCAGAATAATCTTTAAGCTGGGGATTTATAGCTCAGCGGCATGAGTGCCTGCTTGGCAAGCACAAAGACCTGAGTTCAATCCTGGCACCACCCCCCCAAAAAAAATCAGCCAGAAAACAGGCTGTGAGTTAAAACTATCGTGAGTTTTAACTTGTTCTTTTTCCCTTGCTGCACTGCCTCACAAATTCGAACATTCCGTGTGCTTTTCTACGATCCTTAACCTAGTCACTTTTATAATAAGCGGCTCGCCTGCCATCTAGTGGCTAAAGTTAGAAGTGCATTATTTAATTCTGACAAGCTGCAAGCCTTAGGACCTTGGACAATAAGATAATAATAGCTTAGATCTGAATAGTTCTTTGTCGCATTTAAAGCATTTCCCAAAGCACAATTATTGTGATTAATCCTTCCTCACCACAATGCTGTCACGGAACCGACATTCTTCACTTTTTCAAATGAACAGACAGGCTGAATATTGGCAGATTCCAGATTGTATGGCTGAGCTCTAAAGCGACCGGCGGTCTGTTCGCTCTGGGTGCCCCTTGGGAGCTCGGGCTCGCTCATTTCTCCCTCTGTTGCTCTGCTCTGGGATCGATGTTGAGAGCCTCTAGCTGACCCAAGTGCTGTGTTCTAGGGAATTTTAGCATGGTACTTTCTAGCATATGTCTGCAATACATAAGAGCAATGTTCATGGGGGAGCTGAGACGTGCACATAGTAACATCGCCATCATTTTGGAGTCTTCCGCCCCACTCTCCCTTGCCTCATGCACCTTCTGCTCCCCTTTCTCCACCTTCAAAAAGTTTATTTTTAAACAAACATGAACCATTCTGAATATATCCTCTCAAGAAAGCATTTATAAGAAAGCAAGCATGACTTTCTCCTAGGTGAGCACTTCATGATTGTTTATCTAAATAATGTTAATTCACATCCATTTCCGGACAAAAGGTGCATAAATTAGGCAGAAGAAATAAGCCTTAGACCTCAGAGGGACGCGTGACTATTGGCAGAACACGTGCCACCAGTTATCTTTAAATCCTTTTTTGATTAAGACCTATAATAACAATTTTTCCAATACAGTATAATTCCTTACTTTTAGGCTTACAAAAGATGTTTGCACAGAGCTCCAAGAGTGTTAGACACAAAGATCTCCGAAGAAAGATCGATTTTAATTGCTTGGCGTCTCGGCAGCTTCCAGGGGCTTGTTGTGTATCTGCAAAGGGGCCTCTGAGCATTCTGTGCTGAAGCTCATTTGAAAAAGGAGATTTGTGAGCTCTGAATACTTACTCAGGCACCTCTGCCCTGTGCCAGTGGCCTGTGTGCTTAGTGAAGACCCAGAAACAAATCTAAAGATAGGGCAACTCAGGAGGAAGAGCCTGTGTACAATGACATCCATCTGCTTACCCTCGACATCCATCAGCTGATCCAAGAAGAATATACCAGGCCATGGGTCACCTGCTAAATGCACTTATACTTGAGTGCGTCCAAGAATGCACTGCTGGCAGACAAAGGGGCAGGACAATTTAGACACCTTTGCAGACCAAGGTTCCAACACTTGTGGTTTCTTGTACCCACGGTCCCTAAGCAGGCACAATAGTGTTACTTGCAGGTAGCCACACTCACATTAAAAATTTAACCTTGAGGTGGCAGTGTCAAAGCTAACTAGCTGGGATATGGGAATGAAGGGTTGCCACTTTCAGACTCTACGCACAACCAAGTGAGCTCCGCTGTCTGTAAACTCTAATGAAGCACTTGGTTTCATGAATGGAGAAAGACTCTCAGATGCCCCAGCTTGGACCTGACCCTGGATGCATTTTGTCAATGGCTTCATTGTCCCAGCTGTCGACATTCTGACTGAGCCATTAAAAGCTGTTCAGGCATAGCTGTTCTTATGGCTATTGTGTGGATCAACCGAGGTGTAGCGCAACAATTGTGCAAAGAGAACAATATTGGCTGTTTTAATAGCACCTGAGCTTCGCTCCTTGTTCTCTCAGGCATTTACAGTCATTGCAAGTATGTATCAGAAGTTCACAGTACAAAATTTCTTAAAGCCGCTAGCATGTATACCAAGACTATCACCACTGCTATTACTCTTGCCATTATTATTCTGATTAACAACAATGGACACATATAGAGAGCTCCTTCTTGTCCAGCATTGTTCTAGGCGCTTCCTGCATGGAAACTAAACTCATCTTCACAGCCTATACCTGCATGGCACACCACTGTTGTCAACCCCATGTGACACAAAGGTTAAGGGACTCGCTCTAGTTCACACAGCCTGGGGGGGTGCTGAGGCAACATTTGGACCCAGGCAGTCTGATTCTAGAGTTCTTGCTTTTAATTACTGTTGTCTCAATCTCAAAACACAGACATCAGCAGAAAACACACTTTCCCTCTGCGTACTCCATAAAGTCCAATGGTTCACTTGGGTATCCAGTACTTTCTGTTGTTTGCCTGTATCTTGGATTTTCCTCAAGCTGTATCTCAGGCCAGCAGAGCCCCTTCTTGCTACTTGAGAACACTCATCACTATCAGCCTTCTATTTTTTGTGCTACCTTTCCGTATTAACACACACACACACACACACACACACACACACACACACACACCCCTACCTCTTTTCCTACTGAATTCCTATTCATCCCATAAGGCTCAGCTCCTACTTCACATTTTGAGTAAATCCTTACCAAAGACCCCAAATACTTACCCCTAGGCCTGGTCTGAGTTTCTCCTGGGGAATTTGGCATCCTTTACCTTGCACTGGGATCAGTTACGCACACACAGTCAGAGCCACCAGACTAAAAACTCATTATTGAAAATCCTCTTCAAGCTCTGCTTCAACCACAATTGCACTCCTTGTTTCCTCAAATGAAGGGACACCAAGGCCCCCACAGCACCTTGTTCCACTTATCTGTAACTCTTTACCTTATTCCAGACTAATTAGTAATCCAGAGACTTGCCTCTCCTTAAAATCAATATCCTATGATCAATGGGATATATCATTACTCCTTAAGATCAATACTCCCATAGGTAGAGAATGTTGTATTTATCTCTGTACCCATAGGTTGGTATAGTCTCTCATTCAACTGCTAGTTAAATGAAGAAAAAAAAATAAGTAAAGCTTTTCCCAAGTGCCCCATTTAGAAGTAACCCCCACTACCTTATCTCCAACAACAATTTGCTTCTCCTTTGCTGCACTTGATTTTTATGTTAAACTGGAGTTACAGGTGGGCAGGTCTTAGATCCCCAGTTACATTACTAGAATCTTTCCAAGGGTTGAGTACCTCTATCTTCTCTCCTCACCTTTCAGTGCTCCAGGTCCCATAAAGAGGCTCAATAAATATCCTCCAAATGACAGAGTCATCACAGTGAAGGTGGTCTGTTAGTAGTGTTCCTAAAGAAAATGCAAGAAGGCCGCGCTGAATGGGAAGTGCCTGGCCAAGCTGAATGAACTGTGCGTACTTAACAGAAGGACTGTAGGCTACAGAGCCTGTCGCTCACACTTATGTGGATCAGCAGCCTCATTTGTCACTGTCAGTTGAGACTTCAGATATTTCATTATTCTTTGCTTTGCCCTCTAGAAACTAGGAAAACAAACATCAGCCTCATCCAGGGGATAAAACAGTGGTAAAAATCTATAAGGAAAACATTATTTGCATATAATACAGTAGTCTCACACCATAACTTCATATGTTGTAGAAAAATAAACTGTGTTTCCTTTCCAGTGTTCCTGTCATAATTTTTTTTTTTTTTTTTTTTTTTTTTTTTTTTTTTTTTTTTTTTTTTTTTTTTTTTTTTTTTTTTTTTTTTTTTTTTTTTTTTTTTTTTTTTTTTTTTTTTTTTTTTTGTGGAACCGGGCATTGAACTCAGGTCCTTGCACTTGCTAGGCAAGCACTTATTCTACTGAGCTATCTCCCCAGCCCCTCCTGTCATAATTTTTAATAAGGATGACTTTAATGATCTTAGTATTGGTTAAATAAAAAGCAATAAATTAACAAGTTCAGATTATAACAGAATGTAGAAAGGTTTATAAAGTGCATTAAAGCTATGAATGTAGAAACAAATAATGGGTAATTCCTATACCATCAATTAATTAATAAAATAAATTCTCTTGGAAAGAAGTGATCTTCTAAATGGAGTCACAGAATAACAGAAATCCTAGATTTATCAGAAGAAAGAAAAAAGAGCCTGTCTGAGGATGTACTACATGTCAAATGCCATTCATTACCTAATTTAGCTCTCTGAACAACTATCCGGAAGGTGGTTACATCGCAAAATAAGTATCTGCACCGAAAGATGCACTTGCCTTTTCTTCTACTCTGCTTGACTTGTAGTGCATTGCAAGAGCATCACTTGCTGGCATTTCGCATCAGCTCCATTTGGTCTTCTACTTGCCCATGATGCATGCACTTTGCATGCTATCTGTGACCATTAATTGGATTCCAGAGCTTCTTGCAGTACACTGACAACCAAATGATCAGGGCTTCTGCCATTCCACACCCCCACTGCTGATGCCTCATGCTTTCGTTTCAGTTTATGGCTTAAGCTTCTGAAGTTACGCCGCTTATCCTTTGCATTTTTCACCTCCCTCAAGTACAGTTTTAATAGCTTGATGACAGTAAATCAGTTATGACAATCCAGGTGGGCTACATTCCAATAGATCAATAGCTCACTTGCTGGCTCTCAGCACAGCAGACAATCGCCATCAGAAAACATGGAGCTCTTCTCTCCTCCTGTTCCTCCTCATTAACTGACCCTGCGGTTACATTGTCAGAAACACTTTTCCTTGGCGGTAGTGATGTGCCTTTGCGAGACATTACAGATGTGACAATGAGCATACAACTAGCACACAGACCGGGAATCACTAAATTTATAGGCACTTTCAAATTGGGGAAAGCTCGTGAAAGTGTATGGAACGTTTAAGTAATAGAATGTTCACCATCGTTTCTAAGAACAATAAGCACTGTGTCAAAATGGTACATTTAAATTCTTTGAGATTAAATGAAAATTAAGGAACAATAATTAGGCATGTAATTATACATAAAAATGTTTTTAAGATTTGCAATTAGAGTTAATTGCTGTAAAATACCATGCCGATTTCAAAAGCTATTAACTAAGTTGGAAATAAAGCAATGACATTGTGAATGCGTATTTCTTTGTATTCACCCAAGCAGATGAGGTAAGGGTCAGTCCTGACAGACTTAAGTGACCCGGCTCATGGCGGCGCCTGCTGAGCTCACTGTGTGTTCATCTTCCTTTACTCTTGTTGCACCTGTTGTTTTGCTTGTTCACTTTGTCCCCACACATGTGAGAGGTCCTATTATTTGCTGCCCCTACTTCTTTTTCATAGCTAGAGATGCTTTAAAAGTTATTCATGGCATTAAATATCCAATAAAATAAAGCTATAGAAGTGACCAGGCTTCTAATTAGAATTCCACAGAGTTGTGCCAGGGTTGAATCACTCTTCACTTAACTTCAAAACAGATCATTTTAATTCTCTGTAACCACAACTACCTCTAAATATAATAGTTTCCCAAATGTATCCTTTCCAGCTTTCATTCAAAAGCCATATATGTTATGAGTATAATTTGGCAACGAACTTAACAAAAAATCTGTCCCGAGAAATAAAGGATGATGCTATTGTTTTGAACCTCAGTTTATAAAAAAATGTTCTCCATTATGGCCATCTCATTTACTCTTCTCTCGTTGCTAGAACAAAATATATGATGCCCAAAATGAAGGAAGGAAAGGATTATTTAGCTCACAATTAGTGGAGGTTTCAGTCCATATTCTGCTGGCTCTAAGGCTGAGAGGTACATGGCAGAGAGCCGTCCTGCATTCCGACAGCAAAGAGCAGAGAGCAAAGGGAGGAGAAACTGCAACAGTGACAACAGACAGCAAGTCTGTCTCTCTTATGCTGCATTCAGGCTACAGGGCCCAGACTCGGTGCAGCACTCACACCCATAATCCCAGTAGATCGTGAGTTAATCACAAACTCTGTAATTCTGCTCCGCATGAGGCTTTTGGGGGACAACTACACACAAACCACAGCAATCGCTCATGTACCATCTCTTCATTGCACTAACACCCAGGTCTCCTACAACTGTTCTCTAACAAGAGTCTTCCCTTCATTCGCCCATTTTAATTGGAGTGCAAAGTTACATAAGCAGTACAAAGAATTCTACTTTTCTCTTCAAGAAGTCATGTGACCACATTACAGTAATATATAACTATTTTTTATTTTTTTTTCTTGTTTGAGAACCTTTGTTTGTTTATTCACTCATTTTTATGGCCAGCTCAGCCCACCCCGAGGGCAGCGCTGGCGCAGCATGGGGTGCCGGGAATCGAACCGCGGTCCCTGAAGCCGCCCAAGCTTTCCCAAGCAGGCGCTTTAGACCACTGAGCCATCCCACCGGGCCCCTATAACTATTAACCCAACACCTTTGTCCATTTAATGGCTCCTTATATAGAATTTACTTCTATTTCACGATAATTTACCTGTGGTTATTCTTCTCATATTGGAATACAATCTGATCTTCTAAATATCTTTGAAACACAAAATGTGTACTATGGCCAGCAGATGGCCCTAAAGCAATTAGCAAATGCAGTTTTTACAGTTACATCTTTGTCTATGATATAATTTGTGCAAATGCCAAGGAAATGGATATAGGCTGCATCTAAGATATACCTGACAGAGAAACTAATTAGGTTTCGGCAATCAGCTCACAGACTAAATCTTTCTACTTGCAGATTGATTTAAAAGTGGCGCACTTCTGCATGCATGCATTTTTTTCCCAGCAATACCAATGAATCCACTAACCTATCCATTCTACAATCCTCCTCAGCTGGTGTATGTTGTGTAACATTGCAATATGCAGAAAATACACAGAGAAATGTGAAATTCTCACAGTGGGGCTACATAGGGTATAGTACTTTGATTCTATTTTTCAAATATACCTTAGCAGTAGTTCTCACTCTTTCTAATTCCATGACCCCGCAATACAGTTCCTTATGTTGCAGTGACCCCAAATCAAAACATAATTTTTGTGACTACTTCAAAAGTGTAATTTTTCTACAGTTATGATTAGGAATGTCTTTAGACGACCCCTGTGTTTTGGCCATTCGCCCCCCCCCGGGGGGGGTTGCGACCCACAGATTGAAAACCGCTGTCTTAGAGAGATTATTTACCCATGATTACATGGGTGACAAGTGGCAAATTTACCACACAAATGATTCATGTAACATGGACAATGTTCACCAAATTTCTGCTGTGATATTGAATCAGAACTTTTAAGTAGAAGATAAGCCTTAAGCCACTGTGACACACAGTATATGTTATTGCTATTGTTATTACGATTATTACTGCTGTTGTTGCTGATGTTACCATTGAAGGTACCAACAAGCCTAGAGTCTAGGATAACTCTATCATTAATGTATATCCACAGCCCTCCTCCACACTTTTTAAATTTTTGAAACTGTGTCTATACAGCCCTGTCTGGCCTCAGATTTGCAATCCTGCCTCAGCTTCCCAAGCAGCTAGCATTTTAAGCATATGTCATTTCACCGGATTTCTTTCCTACAATTATCTTGTTGTGGCTAACCCTCCACTATCTCAATAAGATATTAACAACACCATAGGTGAAGCTAAATGTGATCTGCCATAATCGTAGTAACTTGCCATCTATTTTTCAGTAACCTCTAGAGTTACAAAGTTCTGTGACTTACAGAGACCCCAAGATACAATTCAGTGGAGTCTGATTTAAGGAAAGAGATTTTAGTTTTGTTGAAAATCTGTTCCAAGTTCATTATGAAGACTCCAATCTTTGCAATCCATAAAAGTTAGGTGAAGGCCTATAGCTCAGAGAACCAAGAGAAGCACCAAGAGCAGCTTCCCTTGATGACTGAGGCCCACACAAGGCCCCAACTCTAAGCAACTGAGGACCTACTCAGCACATGTAGATGTGGGTCTCAGGAAAACACCCCCTATGCATTGATAAGTAACAAATGTGAAATCGGTGCCTACTTATACCATTTGTGAAGTCACTCTGATTTCAATCAAACTACACATTTTGTGATCACTTCCTCAGTTTAAAAATCCTTTCAGGGGCTGGGGAGATAGCTCAGTAGAATGAGCTCTTGCCTGGCAAGTGCAGAGACCTGAGTTCAATACCCGGTACCGCAAAAAATAAAAATAAAAAATCCTTCCTTTGCAACAAAATAACAAAAATCTGAAGTAAAGGACTTCTTTTAACAAAAAGATACATAGCCACACTGTTGGACCCCTTTTCCTTTCTGAAAACAGACCAAGATCTCCCCGGACAGCAGGATAGAACACCAGCAATTGACTTCCAGAAGTTCAAACAAGAAGTAGTAACTAAGTTAGAATTCACTCAAGTTACCATCTCTTGTTCCCTTGCATTCTACTGATAATATAAGGAGAAGATGCTTCTGCTCTTGAGGCCTGCCTAAGGGTTAACATTTTTTAGTGTTTCTTTCTGTCTAATCTAGCAGATGCCCAATTTTGGGTTTCATGTGTTTCTGGCATTCATATAACTGAATGCAATTTCTTTATGAAGACTATAGAGTAAGCTAAGAGGTATAACTTGCACTAATCTATAGCACAGTAGTGTGACTACAGTTTGTGCCTTTTATTAAGGACTAGGAGAGTTTAAATGTTCCAAATACAAGGAAACAATAAATGGTTTGGAAGATGTAAGTGTTAATTAACATTATCTTATATTAGTCATTACACACTGAAAGCATGCACTGAATTATCACACCATATATCATAAATGCGTAAATTAAAAAAGCAACGTCATTAGCAGTTTCGTCAGTTGAATGAGAATCATAGAAAGAAAGAGATCAGACATCAGTATTTTTTTTTACTGCCAATGGTATTCTAACAAGTATCCAAGCTAACAGTCACTAATTTGAGTGATTTAAACTTTAGGAGGTTCCCAAGTAGCCTAAAATCAGGACATCAGTAGCATGATAACTCTCCAGACCAGTAGGGTCTAATAAAATTATCATAGGGACCATGGATATAATTTTAAATATTCAGGGTAGCTCACAGAAAAAAAGTGAAAGAAGCAGATAAATTTGTCATATATTTTGTTTAACCAAAAATAACTAAAAATAGGTCCAGGGAGATGGATAATCGGCGTAAGCGCCTGCCAAGCAAGTGCAATGTTCTGTGTTCTATCCCCAGCACCACAAACAAACAGGCGCCCTAACATATTGCCATTTCAATATGTAATCAGTGCAAAAACAGTGGGTTTTTCATACTAGGTTTTAGAAATTAGGTGGCTGTATTACATGAATAGCTCACCCTATGATCTACAGAGCAGAACTCTGAAGCTAATACATTCTTCCACCATGCTGATATGCTCTAAGGAATACTCAAAGTCACTATAACTTTTATATTCCTAATGCTGCCCGCTGTAAAATAACAGCACATGAAGACAAAAATGGTAAAAAAAAAAAAAAAGATGTTTCCCAAGATGATCCTTGGATCTCAAAAAGTACATAGATGTCAGATCCAAATCCTTTATCTATTAACAAGGTGATTGAAGCCACTGGAATAGAAGGCCAGTTCAGATTACACTGATAATTAGTGACAACACAAAGACTGGAATTTTACGGCCTTCTCATTGTCCTCAAAGAAATTGGTAGTTAAAAAGGTAACATCTGGCTAATTTCGCCTTTTCTTGATTAGTAAAGAAGTATTTTCTCTAAGGATCACAAAAGAAACTGATTGTCTTCTAATGCTGGACATAATAAAGCAAACTGTGTCACAAGAAATTCAAGTTTCTATCATTTAACCAAATTTATCAGAACCTTTTCATTTCATATTAAATGACTAATTTTCACTTTTTAGTATGACATACTTTGCAGGGACTGTTTGATGTCTCTTCAATCATCAATTTCAGCACACAAAGAATGAGGTGGTTAAAAGGCCAAATTAACTCAGGAGGATCCTAGTTGAATGGACTGATTGATTTCTGGAACAATCCACACATCTGGTGGGAACAATCAGATGCCCCCTTCGCAGATCTGCACTCAACAAAGGAGCATGTGGCGTGTTACAGACCACTGGTTGGCTGCACAACCTTTGTAGCCTATCGTCTATTTTTTGAGAAAACAAAAGTCAGTAAGGCCACTGAAATACAAATAGCTGTCTGCCCAGGACTCAGGAGCTTGTGATAAGACAAAAGTCTTTTTCCAAAAGATGCTTAGTACCTATCAACACATGCCTCCCTGGCATGCTCTTATGTGTCCTAGGGAAAGCTGCAAGACAAAGTATTTGAGCTTTAATTTCTTTAATTAAGCTCCTCAGTGGTTGATTGGTATTAATCTGGAGACAGTGATGTCCAGCCAAAGTGTGGTTCATTTAGTTTTATTGGTATTATTCCACACAAGTACGTACATAAGCACTCTGCAGCAACCTACAGATACATACACATCGCTTCTGTCTTTCAGACAATCATTGCCTGAAAAGGCCTGTGTAATGCACCGTGCTACACCCAGATGGGACAGAGAAAAAAGGAGATGAAATGAGTACATTCAAGATGCACCAATACTAGGAAAAGGGAAGATACCAGTATCTAAAACAAATGGTAAAGTAAGGACATACATTGTGCAATATTATGAGAGAAAGCACATCTTTTGAGGACTGTATTATGAGAACATTGTTACTGGATGTCTTTGGGAAATGGGATGTACAGGTTACCAAGGAAGAAGAAACAGTTTTGGTGAAGCTCAATATTTGAAATGAAGGCTTACAACTGAAAACCACAAGCCTTATAGTTTGCACAGAAAGTAAGTTTTCCACCCTTCTTTATTCTGTTTTAAATACATGGTGGTAAGAAAGCTCCGATTCACTGAGAATGGCAGTTCGTCTTTCCAATTCGACTGCTCATCCCCCAGTAAGAACTGGGCATGAATTTTTCCAAAAGGTGGAAAGAAGCTTTCCTAGTAGGCAAGACACTCACAAACATATGTAAGTATTTGCACAGAGGAAGCAAGAGAACCTTAATCAGAGAGTTTGTGCAGAGCTCAGTTCATCTGCAGGATCCGTATTCACATTATAAGAAGAAAATGAGGATCCTGCATTTGAACCAATAGATTCAGTGCTCAAAAAGAAAGAACCATTGGGATGAGGGAAAGAAGAAAAAAAGAAGGAAAGAAAGAAGGGATATATATATCTATATATAGATATATATAGATATATATAGATATATATAGATATATATAGATATATATAGATATATATATAATAACTGCACTACTAATCTCTGTTTATTGAAAGGAATAGTTAATGCTTGTTTGATCAATTTTACATGCCTATATCTGGTAATCTGAACAACTACTTTGAAGATAACAATATGCAATATCAAATAAAAATCACATCTTTTTTTCCCATTCATTGGATGATGGGCATTTGAGCTATTTCCAAGTTTAGGTATTACAAACTGTGCTGGTATACACATGACTTTGCATATATCATTGTGGTATGATGCTTTTAATTCTTTTCAGAAGATGTCTAAAAAGAGAATAGCTAGATCCAATGGTACCTCTAGTCCTAGTTTTTTTAGGAATTTTTACCTGGATGTAGCAGTCTATTTCATTAGGAAAATTAGCCTGTACCTCCATGTGATAAAGGGACCTTTAGAATCGAAATCAAATTTCCAGCAGACTATCCATTCAAACCACTGGAGGTCACATTTAAAACAAAGATCTGCCAGGCATGGTGGCACATACCCATAATCTCAGCACTTGGGAGGTTGAAGTAGAAGGATCAGTGTGAGTTGAAGACGAGCCTGTGCTATAAAAGCAAGCTCAAGGCAAGCCTGAAGTGAATAGCAAGACCCTGTCTCCGAAAGACAAAAAAGATCTGTCACCCAAGCATTGCTAAAAAAGGGCAAGTTTGCCTGCCAGTAATTAGTGCTGAATTGCACAAGAAGGATAAAGTTTAGACATTTATAGTTAAAGGGATACACCTTGACAGCATACCCTGAGGGAAAATAAATCAAGAACATGTGTATAAATATCACATTGTCTCTCTATTTTTAGAAAGTAAAAATATAAATGAGAACCAAAATGCATAAGAGATATAGTGAAATATGAATAAATTGTTTAAAAGGGAAGATGAGCTAGCAAAAGAGGAGGGGGCCTGTAAAGGAAGGGAAAGAAAAATTGTGAAAAAAAGAGAGAAACAAAGCTTTTTAAGTAAAAAGGAGAAGATGGATTGGAGTGAGGGGAGGGCAATGGGAAAACATGAGGAATCAAACAAACCATGTACAGGTTCAAATGCTCTATGATGATTGTGATCATTACATACATCTGTATTCTACCATTAAATTTTATTTAAAGATCTAAAAAAGACAATATACAATATAAGCAATACTATTGATTTCCTATCATTTTGTTTTGAAATTCTGTCATTTTAATGGTTTTTAATCTCTTTAATATTAAATAAAAGTCTAGAAGCTTCTTTCCCTCTCCTGTCTCCTCTTAAACTGAGAGCCAACAGGATTTTTTGATGTTCTCACGACTATGCAGAGTTGGACAAAACCAAAATTACCAAAGCGTTTATTTCTGGATTATGGTGAAAGGAATGACAAGGATGCATTGGAGATGAGTTCAGAAGGATGCAATCAGGCATGAATTGTGGCAAAGGACCACGACAGGTAAAGATGGCAGCACCCAGAGGGCGGAGGTAGGAGGAACCTGGGGAACCAAGAGGAGCCAGAGCAAGGGAGAGCCCTTCCAAACGGATAACTCCAGAAAGCACAGTAGAGACGCTGAGCCAAGTTCGCTTTTTGAGGCTAGTTGCAGTGTGCGGTCTCTAAAATCCTCATCCCCAGAGGATCCAAGGAGGAGGATGAGAAGATGCTGCGGTAGAGGTGAATGAAAAACTGCGAACAGCTTGCCCGCTTTGGCCAAGTTCCTCTGCCGACACTGTTTCCGCTTCCTTTTGTCAACCACAAGTCCTGTGTACTAAGGAAAGATGTGCCATAGTGCTCTGAAAAGCTTTCTGAGCTCCTGCAGAGAGCTGAATAATGGGTCTTTGCTGGCAAGGCATTTTAAAAGTCCTTAATCCCAAAGAGTTTAATAATATTCACAAACATAAGTTTCACCGAAAAGCAAAAAAAAAAAAAAAAAAAATAGGTCTGTTACATTAATAAAAGCATTAGTGGATTGTAATAAGGTTTGATTTAATCTCTTTAGGAAGCCTTTAATACCCTGAGTCAAATATAAAACTAATCTTCTTGCTTCCTCTGAAATTCCACCCCGGCACATTGTTCATCCAGCCATACAAAGACATTGAAACCTCTTCAGAATTTACTCTTCCCTCTGTTTAAGCCAGGTGAGGCTTTCAGGGCTTGTTTTAGATCACCTGCATCCTGTTTTAAACTCCAGGTGGCTATTTCCCAGATTAGGGAGTCTTACTGACGGTAGTTTTAGTATAGTGCTTTTGTAATTAGTAAACCTATGGTACATGTCTATTGCCTACAACACAATGTTTTTAAAGGTTTACATTGTAGAGTTAGTTACTCAGTCAAGTTAAATAACATGAACATTAGCTCACATACTTGTCATTTTTGTGGTTAGAACACTTAAAATCTGTTAGTAGTTTCCAAATATACAATACGTTGCTCTTAACCATATACTGTTAGTATCTGTGGTTAACACACTGTATGATAGATTTTTAGAATCTATTTTTTATTTACTGAATTCAACTTTGCTAGGCTTCACATATTACTGAAATTGGAAAGTACGTTTTCTTCTCTTTCTTGTGCTTAAAATAATGTCCTCCAAGTCCGTACACACTGCTGGAAATGCCAAGATTTCCTTTTTTAAGGCTAAATAGTATTTCATTATGTATATACTCCACGTTTCCTTCATTCACAGGTTAATGGGCACTTAGCATACGTTTTTAAATCTCAAATGTTTCTTAAATAACGGCCCATAAATACTATTTCTCTTCCTCTTTCTATTACTGCCCTCCTTTAATTTATGGAGACCAAAATATTCTGCCTTAGTCACAAGCTGGGAAAGAAACTGCTGTTCCCTCCCTTTGGTGGCTGGAACAAGCACTGATGCTCTCTTATGGCTCCTCAGGTCAACCTTGGCAGAATCAATAGCCAAACTTATTATTCCGAGTGGTACCAGTGTGCTTACAAACCAGCTTTGCTCCGTATGAGGCAATGCTGTGCTGCTTGTATTAGCAGGCTCTGAATAAGGCCACCTGGCCTAGCTTTAAGCTGGAGAAACAGCGCGCATCCTACATGATTCCCAAACTCCCTGGTGTGCAGGATGATTTGAGATCTCAGCTTTTAGACTTTCACTTTCTTTCTTTTTTTTTTTTTTTTGGTACAGCTAACAAGTTAAATATTTTATTCTTTAGAGATCACCCAGCAATTATCCAACTCTGCCATCATAGCAAGACAGCAGCCATTTA
>PVJA010043964.1:0-16446 GCA_004027025.1 Myocastor coypus | reverse complement strand
TCACAAGCTTCACTGGTGGCACACTGCAATTGCAAAACCTTTGACTGTGTATGTATCTGCTTCCTCAGTCCAAAGAGAAGTATATTCTTTCCTTTTTTTTTTCTTTCTTTCTTTTTTCTATGCAACATCAATAGGGAGGTGGGTCATGCCCACACACTGCACTCTACAGAATGATTGTGAGGACAATATGCAATATGTCTACTTTCAAAGAAAAGAAGGAGGAAAAGAAAAAAAAGTAATGTGGATTTAGAAAGTTTAATGTTTAATTGTTTGATCAATCTTATGTACCTATATGTATTAATCTAAACTGATCTGATGATGAAAATATGTAATAATACCATTGTTAAATTTAAACAATAAAAATTGAAAAAAAATATTATTTGAGACAACGAAATTATTCTAACACAAAATTTCTCAAAATAAACTTGAAAAAGTTTAGAATCATACTTTCTCATTGAAATGATGAATAAGGGCCAGCCAGATACCTCAGTGGATTAGCTCCTGGTTAGCCAGATGCAGGGACAGGGGTTTGATCCCTGGGGTGCGATGCTAGCCCTGCCCCCTGGACGCACTGAGGCAGTGACTGAGACTAGTCATGATGGTGCTTGTCCGCAACCCCAATGCTTGGAAGGCTGAAAACAGGAGGACCACAAACTTGTACAGCAAGACCTTCTAAACCTTGTAGTAAATACAGTAGAAAAGGTGATGAATATAATTAATTTGAATGTTTCCGAGCAAGCATTGAAATTTGACTTCTGAGTAACATTTAACTCCAAGGATAGCTTAGCAGCAGCACTATGACATGGACCAAGTCTATAATTATGTAATAAAATTTATTTTCAAGCAGATATGCCTTTCAATTTAATGCCTTCTCTCTTTTCACAATAACAACAGATATAGCTTCAGTAATTACAGAAAACTGCCTAGGTTTTAAAGAAAATAGTCACTCTTTGTTTTAGTAGAAAAAGTTTGTAGACTACATTGTACTACTATTGCTTATTTACTTTTAAACCTAAGTAATTACTGGGGTTACTTAGGGTTACCATTAATGTAATTTGTAAACATAATTATATAATACAATTGGAATCAAACGTAGATTTAAATGGCATATATTTACACAGTGTATTTCTACTTAAAATTCAAGTGCTTTTATTAGTTCTGACTTAAAATGCATTGAATTGAAAAAAATAAAAGTAAAACACAAGCAAACAAACAAACAGACAAAAAAAAAAAAAAAAAAAAAAAAAAAAAAAAAAAAAAAAAAAAAAAAAAAAAAAAAAAAAAAAAAAAAAAAAAAAAAAAAAAAAAAAAAAAAAAAAAAAAAAAAAAAAAAAAAAAAAAAAAAAAAAACGATCTTACAGTCCTTACTCTGAGCTCAAGCTCAGGATTTGGGAATATTCACTGGAACTCTGCAGTGTAAAAATCACATCTTCAGTAAGGTTCTGTGTAACACAGCAGAGAGAAAAGAGTCAATAATAGTGGAATCTGATTTCTTAAAGATGAGACTGGGGTCCTTCCTAGGTCCTTGAGGGCATCATGACTAAGAAAACTTAGATAGTAGCATTCAGAGTTGCTTCCTTTTGGAAGTACACAACACATAGGACTAATGGTGTCATTTAGAAATCTACAAAAGATCACCACTGTGACTTTTTTGTGTAAATTGTCAAATATAAAGCCACTTGAGCTTTACAGAAAACTCAGCAGTGGTGTAGGCAGTACCAGTGGCTTATAAAAGTGTAACACAGAGAAGTACTTTCTAGAAACTTCGACTTTTAAGTACTTTCTAGAAATTTCATAGCCTCCAAGAGCAGCATACACCCTGTGCCTGGATGGGAAATTAGTTACATTTTGTAAAAAGTAGATTACTCATTTTTTCTACAGTGTGTGGGTTTCTTGTTCCTTGATTAGATTAGTGGGTGGGTTTTGGTTTGTTTGTAGTGCTAAGGTCAGACCCACTACTGCACAGGCAGTAAGCGCGTACCCTATCACTGACCTATGTGTGTGTGTTTTCAAGGAAGAAAACCCTACTTTTTATTATCCAGTGTGGTGGGGAACAGAGCTCCTCTACATTCTTCCATAGCACTTTATTAATACCAGCCTTTAATTATGACTGGATCATTTTGTGGTGGAGGAAAGCCAATAGTAACTGCAGTATTCTTCCAGAAATCACACAAAACATACAGGTAGTTTTTACATATTGTGTCATTTATAAAAGTAGGTGACCTCCTGCTCTGTCTAGTAATTCCTCCTACGAATGTCTGAAAGGTCTAGTAGCCTAGATTTACTAAGAAGCAGTGGGAGAGTAAAACAAAGCAATCATGGATGAACTATTATTACTAATTTCCACTTTATTTAGCATCATTGCTCTTCACATCATATCACCACAGAAATCAGTTGAAAAGAATGGCACAGCATATTGGCTTTCCTTGAAATGTGAAGCACATATATTTGAATTCCTAATGTATTTATGATCTCCAAGGTTGAATCTCTCATGTAAAAAGTAAAGCAAACCCAATTTATAGAAATGAAAACTCACTACCTTTTTAAAAACTACAGTCTACTTGAAATTTATATCTTTCTACCTCTCCAATATGAGAGAGAAAACAATTTGCACTGAAAAGCAACTCATTTTTATAACTATACATATTATTTTAATACAAAACCTCCATGGTATAATAAGTATTTTATTCTATTGGATAGCTTTCCATTCAAAACTTTGAGAATAACTACTTGGATTTCAATATCTTTAATTTAGACAAAATATTATATGCGTCTGGGTTCGCAGTCCATTTGCATTAATCTCCTTTCACACTGCTGGGACACAATACCCAGACCCACAGTGAAAGGAAGAAAGACTTTCTGCCCTCAGAGTTCCTGCAGTCTCAGTCCCTGATGAGCTTGCTCCAAGGCAGCAGCACCTTGGTGGAGCCAAGGAAAGCTGCTGAGTTCATGAGGCTTGGGTCAGTGCTGTAAAAGGTCACATAAGGGGCTCGACAGAGGCTCCACAGCCACATTTCCAGGCCAGCCATAATTCAGCCAAGTGTGGGTGGACCCCAAAGTCAGTCACTTGCAGACTCCACCCTAACTGGCATACTGTTCTATTAAAGTCCTTCACATGAAAAATAAATAGACTCTAATTTAAAAAGAAAACACAGTTTTTAAAAGAAATTCCATTCTCTTTTCAAATTGCCAAGTAGCATAGGAAAATTAATTCTGTACATTAGTCCTCACTTCAACTCAATTTAGCTTCTTTTAATCATGCCCAAGCAAAACTCTTCACTCAGAAAATATGTGTTATATTTTAAGGAATATCATTATAAAGGAAGAAAACTCGTATTATTACTGCTTCTTGGAAAATTTCCTATATTTTATATGGAGAAGATCCTTAAATGATTTCTTGAACAATTTTTGAATGTGGCTAATAGTTACACTATCAGACTTATTATATGACAATATTTTAGAAGAGTTATAGCAATTCTTTTTTCTTTCTTTCTTTCTTTCTTTCTCTCTCTCTCCCTTCTCTCTCTTTCTCTTTCTTTCTTTCTTTCTTTCTTTCTTTCTTTCTTTCTTTCTTTCTTTCTTTCTTTCTTTCTTTCTTTCTTTCTTCTGTACCAGGGATGAAACTTGGGATCTTGAGATCTTGTGCATGACAGTCAAGTGCTTAAGCCACTGAGTTCTCTCCTCAGCCTTCTTTAATTTCTTTTATCAAAAATTTTCTATATAGATTCATTAAGTAGTTTGTTTCCACAAGGTAGCACTCAAATTTTTATTTCTATTATAATTTTATCTGCTATAATTACTATTTCAGTTGTATTAGCCGAGGTCTGACATTGAGAAAGTAGGATTAAAATGCAAAAAAGAACCTAGTCACTGTAAAAATTCTATTAAGTCAGTTGCTCTACAGTAAATATATTTCCTTCACATTCTTTAATTTTCAGTTTGAAAATTTTAATACTAATTAATATATCATTTTAACACCTTTCAAAATCACTGCAATTTTGCCAGTGGAAGTTTAAATGAATTTCTACTTTTATAATGTTTAGTTCATAGCATTTTTTGAAAGTAGAATGTAGGAAAACACACTTACATGTAGTTATTTCTTATTTCACTTTTCCTATCTTTATTTTGGGAAAATTTTGAAGAAATTCAAAACAAAGATCATTTAGAAAGAGCAAAAATATAAATTGTCATTATAACAGATAAAATACACATGACATAACTAATAAATGAATGAATAACCTCTGCGTCACACATTTCTACTTTATTGAGAATCCTCTTTTGCTATTATGATGTGTGAAATTTATGTTATAGTTTCCTAAATATCTCTCACTTCTCTGACTCTTTTAGGATCATTCCAAAAAAATTGTTACATACATGTAATTCAGAAATACATATTTCAGGTTTGATGGACTTGGAAATATGGAACTTCAAATTTGCTACAGATGAACATCTGATCAATAAAATCATCACTCTTTGATTATTTGTATAGTTTGATAGAAATGAATCATTATGCTTTCCGTAAAATTAATCATGCACTGAGTAGACGAATCACGTTTCACAGAGCTACTGCCATCACAGCTATATTTTTCCCAGTTACTTCTCCTTCATGGGACAGTTACAAGACTTGGGAAACAAGGATCTTGAGTTAAACTGAATTACTGTGGAAAAAAATGTTTGTTTCATATGTTTTGCACATTGCAGTCTTTCATGCCACAGTGAACGTTCAAGCCTGCTGATTCAGAATTGCGATGACAACTCAAAAGCAATGTTCTTTGTCTCTCTCCTACCTGGTACCCCAGCTACGTCACTCTGCTGTCAGCCTGGCTACCCTATACCCTGTCATAAAAGCTGAAGGGAAACTTGTCTAGATGTGATTTATGTCTAAAGCAGCAAATTTGCCAACATTAAGCAAAATGGCCAGATGTTTCCCTGACTCAATTGAATAGTTATAAACAGGGGAAACAGACCTTTGTCTTCTACTTATGGAAAGATCTGCTGATCTCTGGAATGTGGTTTAGCACTTTAGAGATGGTTAAGACAAAACTGAAACTGAGCTTTCAATGTATTATGTGAAGAATAAGAGGGAAATTGATGTTAGCTAGAACATTTTAGTCATCTTAACAGTATTTCAAATTAAAGGCAAAATACGCCTAATATTTACCCATGTAAGCCATTGTACATGAAAACTATTTACATAATTTGAATTTCCTATATTTAGAACACGTAATGTTTAAAAGATTGATATTGAAAGACTGAGAGGAAAATGCACATTAATATGATATAACGCATGACAACTTCAATTTCTTTCTCCAAAATGGGGCTGTTAATTTCATTGAAGGCAAGCCACATAGGCACTGATCTTATATATTTGGATTCAAGCATATCTACTTTGAAAAATGTTGACTCATTACATTGAAAATCCTTTCCAGTTCTTAGATAATGCCTATTTGGGTTAGAAATAGGTTAACTGCTACATTTTATCTGAGTTTAAATAAATTAATCATCAAGTAAAAATGTATTTTCCCTTCTCAAAATGAAAATATCGGATATATTTTATATTAGTTTTCTTTGTCACTCATATAATCTTTTTGCAGGCAAAACCTGTGGTAAACAAATTGTACTCATTTTATGCATATACAAAAATTTGTACGTTCAGATCTTTTAGGATAGCCTACTTTGTTAATTTAATTTGTTGTACTATGAAAATAGTTTACTACAAAAATGTACTCATGATGACATTGCCAATGGAAGCCAACCTCATTTCTTCAATATCTCTCTGAAGATGTCATTGTTATCTAACTTAGGCAAGAGAAAAATAGGTGGGAGCCATCCTAATATCTTTGCAGCAGTAGTTCCTGCAATTAGTATATCCAGATTCCCAAGCCATATCTAGCAGGTATGAAAGCCTTTGCTGTTTTAAATGCATGTCTCCGAGGCAGAAATGCTCCCTACCATGCCAATTGAGTGGCTCAGTGACCATGTGATTTTGGAATGATGGATTTAAATACATTATATTATTCATATCATAGTTTTGAAAATTTGATACATTCATGGGCATTACACCTTTTGCATTTCTAAAACAACAGTAGGGGCTGAGAAGATATCTCAGTAGACTAAGCATTTGCCTGGCAAGAACAAGGGCCCGGCTCTGAAAAAAAAAAGATAAAATAATAAAACCACAGTGAAAATCTATGTTTAAGAAACTAATTTCATCAAGAAAATTTTTAGGTACAATTCTTACTGGTTCTTGTGCATTTAAATTCCTTTAGAAATCAACAAAATATAACATTACCTGAAAGCTTTACGCTTCCAGTTTTCTTATTCTTGCTTTTCTGCTAGCTATTGATGCATTATATATTTGCATACGGTTAATCCTATAATACAACATTGTTATATTTATATTGTTAAAATACTTTAGAAAAATTTATGTATATATGTATGTATGTATGCATGTATTTGATTGTTACAGAGTCTTAATACACACCTTGGACTTGTAGTGATCTTCCTGCTTTCAGCAGGAGGTGTACAACCACGCCTGGTCTCAGTGACTGGCTTACTCCACCCTGGAGGTAGTTACAGCATGGCAAGTGGTTTTGGGGATCAAACCACTGTCCCTGTACGTGCCTATGCAGGTGCTTTAGTCCACTAAGATATCTCACCAGCCTCTACAGAATTTGTTATACAAAGAAAATGTATTATTCATCTGTGTGCTTTTCATTATTCTACAGAGAACCAGGTTTCTACATGGTATTGTTTCTCTTCTACTTGGTAATTGCCTTCAGAATTACTAAAAGTACGAGTTTCCTGGGGACCAATTCTTTCAGGATTCACATATGCTCAAGTCTTTCATTTTTGTTTACCAGTGACTCAGCAATTATCGTGCATGTTCCATTTTCAGTGGGTTCTGCTGCTATTAGGAAGCTCACAAATCTTTGCTTCTGGAGTATCTGACCTGGTGTTAGTCACATCAAATAGAATTTCTATTTTAGATATGTCATTTAGATACCTAACATTTTTAAATGCTTGATCCATGTTCTTTTTCAATTATCTGTCCTCTTTTCAACTAGAATACTCAATTTACTTAATTTTTCCTTCAGTATCTTGGACATATACACAGGATGAACATAAATACTTCAAAACTTTTACTCATTATTCTATCATTTATGTTATCTGTGTGAGTTTTGATTAAATGTTTCCTGATTATATGATTTTTGTATGATTTTTTTCTGTGCCTGATAACTTTCATTAGATATTAGACATTGTAGGTTTTAGCCAGTTAAGTATGGGATATTTTATTGTTTATTTCCATAAATGTTCTTGATCTTTGTCCTAGAATCCAGTTAAGTTACTTATGCAGTTTTACTTTTTATCTTTTGGCAGTGAACTGGACCCCATGTTTTCTGCAGGCATATTTTATGCCCTACTACTCAGGCAAATATTACCTCAGTGATCTATGGATTGAGAGCTTTGGAAAAACAATTTAGTCCTATAAAAATATTCACATTTGTGTCTGTCTTAGTGACAGCTCTGTTAAGAAAGTGGTAGCTTTCTATATCCAACCATAACAACTCAAAACATAAAAACCATGATGAAAGTAGATATAAAGCCCCAGAATGTATTAATTGCATGAGATACAAGAATCTTTTTATTACTTGTTATCTAGTCTAATGGCTTTAATAAAATACTAAATCATGAATAACGTGTATAATTTAAAGAATATTCTTTAAAAGCAATTATGGAGGTATTATAAAAATAATATATGGGCCAGCAGGATGGTTCAGTGGTCTAAAGCGCCTGCTTAGGAAAGCTTAGGTGGCCACAGGTACCGCGGTTTGATCCCCAGTACCACATGCTGTGCCAGCCCTGCCCTCAGGGCTAGCTGAGTCAGCCCCCCCACAAAAATAATAATAATATAAGTCACATTAATATGAATAATATAAGTAGTATAAATAACTAATAAATATAATAAATACAAATAACATAAATAATATATCATAAAATATAAATACTATTTATCATAGAATAGTAATTTAATATCACTTAAGTTGTGAATTGTGGTTTACTTTTATAATTTGTATGCAAGTTTTTCATATTAAGTTCCTGAAAATTTGTTTGGTCACTTTTCTAGGAGGTGACAATAATTTAAAAGACTGCAACAGAATTCCACATATAAACGATGTGTGCGTGAGCTTCTATTTAACCTTGGTCTTTCTCTGCCACATCAATGTGGACACACACAATGTATCTGCATTGATGTATATTAGAATGAGATACATCAAATCATAATTTGCTTTTACTTTCAAGAGGGAAGTTGATGGTGATTTTCATTTTGTTTTTATCTAAGCTTTTTATTATTCAGCGCGATGATCCTACTTTCATAAGTTTATTGTAATTAATCCTGATTCCCTACCACATTCAAAGTAAAGAGTTAATAACAGCTGGGCGTGGTGGTGCACGCCTGTGATCCCAGCGCTCGGGAGGCTGAGGTAGGAGGATCGGTGTGAGTTCGAGACCAGTCTGGGTTACAAAACTGAGCTCAAGGCCAGCCTGAACTGCATAGTGAGACCCTGTCTCAAAAAGACAAAAAAAAAAAAAGACAAAAAAAAAAAAAGAGTTAATACCATTGTTGAGTAAAATACAAACTCTTCTGGATTCATAACAACTTCCTAAGAACTAAACATTTTTCACCTCCAATTCCTTACTGCTGTGCATTCTATCGATTAATTTCCTTGTATTTTTGGCATATGTGCCTAAGAAGAACCATTCATGCCAGTTTCTTTTACCATCTGTTTTCTTCAACACTATTCCTTGACCACTGAATAACACTACAGAATAGTATACTTTTAACTGCTTGATAATATCCATTTCTTGTATTAGAGTACATCAATATGTAATGTATTCATTTTATGACATAAGTGTTCAACACTTTTTAAAATCTTCTAAATGCTAATAATGCTAGCCTTCATCATTCCTATCAATATTTTTAATCCAGAGATTTACTCTCAGTCACAATGGTATGGTATATTATGCATTCAGTTAAAACAAAACAAAAAAACTTTCATTTTCTTCCTAAAAATTGCTGCTTACAGAGTCATCAAAGCTCATCTTAACTACCTGTATATTGGTATACTGGGCTATATGGAAAAATAGTAAAATTTCTAGAACTACTTATATTAGTTGATTGATGAGTTTATTGTTTCTTATTTTGTTTTCTTTATGGATGCGAGTGAAATAAACAAGATATATGTATTTCTTTGTTTCTGTGCACATATTAGGTTTACACAAAATTTTTAAGTTGTAGTTTTCAGATCACCTTTGTACAGCTTTTTCCTAACAACGAGACAAAATACATGATATCTACAAATTGAAAATTGTATTTTTGCTTTGGCTTCTTTTTTTTACTTTGTTTCTTTCTTTGTCTCTTTATTTCTTTGTTTCTCTTCTCTCTCTCTTGCTCTCTCTCTCTCTCTCTCTCTGTCTTTTCCCTCAGTTTTGTTTTGCTTTTGCACTTGTTTTATTGCTGATTGTCACTTCTAACCCCTTTGCAAGCCTACAGGATTTAGATGACTTGGCTTTGGTTTCATAGTGAGAAACCAGAGACAAGAATACAGACTCCAAGTCACACCTCCCGCGGCTTCCAGCTGGGCTCTTCCTTTTAGCAGCACAGTTCATGCTGAACTCACGAGTAAATGCTTCCTCTGATCAGTAGTACACAGCCATGACCCAGTCACCTCCTGAGAGCCCCATCTTTCACATGACACTTTTGGGGGATATTTTAGACCTGAATCTTAGTAACCTTTTGGGTCAGCGGATTAAAGCATCTGCAAGCAATAGCAGGGCCTAGGGGTTCAATTCCCGGGGGCCTGCTGTGCTGGCCCCACCCCCAGGGAGTGCTGAGATGCCAGTTGAGACTGGGCATGGTGGCACATGTCTGTAATCCCAGCTCTTGGGAGGCTGTAAACAAGCAGATAAGTATGAGTCCTATCTAGTAGTGAGACCCTGAAGATCCTGTAGACCCTTTCCTTAACTACAGAAATAAATAGATAAATAATTCTTAGTAACTTTTATTAATCATGAAGGTGCTCTTGAAAATTATGCTTTCAAACTTTTTTTAGACTATGTGGGAATGTGAATGCCCAACCTTCACCCATACATCATAACAATGGCTAAAGCAAGAAATATGTACTACAGTTAAATAAGACATGTGGTATTCAGTATGTCCACAAATACCCCTCCATAATCATATGCCTACCTGTATCTTCTTTAAATATAGCTGCTAAGATATGGATTATCTCAGTCACATAAAAGGAACAAGAGTCATCAGAGGGAAAATGATCCCTTCACATCCACATCTGTAGGCTGCGTTCTTATTGGCACTCTTGATATGAAAGCCTTCTATTTGCAGGACACTTTTAGTGAGACATTAAAACTTCATTTCTGAAGCTGAATTCTTTCTCGAAAATTCATTTCTCTGCCATTCCTATTTTATTAGAAGATACAAATATGTAAATATCTAAACGTTCACTCAAGTTTTTATCCCGAAAGACCTACTGAAATTTCTCCTTTGATATTTATATACAATGAAAAAATCAACATTAATGAATTAAACCCCTGAAACAGCCTTTTGCTTGTTTTCTTCATTAGTGTGTCGGGATATGTCAAGCATGATACAATGAGCATTCTTATTTAAGATCCAGTAAGGTATTTCTTATGTTCTCAATTCTTAAAACCTCTTTAGTGCTTGGTTTCATTGTTTTCAATAATTGATTCCTATTTCTCTTAAAATTATTCTGTAATTAATATTTTAAGATTTGAGCCTTTTGGCCGGAACCGCCATCTTCCAGTAATTTGTCAAAATGACTAACACAAAGGGCAAGAGGGGAGGGACCTGTTATATGTTCTCCAGGCCCTTTAGAAAACATGGGGTGGTTCCTTTGGCCACGTACATGCGAATCTATAAAAAGGGTGACATTGTAGACATCAAGGGAATGGGCACTGTGCCAAAAGGAATGCCTCACAAATGTTACCATGGCAAAACAGGAAGAGTCTACAATGTTACCCAGCACGCTGTTGGCATTGTTGTAAACAAGCAAGTTAAGGGCAAGATACTTGCCAAGAGGATTAATGTACATATTGAGCATATTAAATATTCAAAAAGTCGTGATAGCTTCCTGAAAAGTGTCAAGGAAAAGATCAGAAAAAGAAAGAAGCTAAAGAGAAATGTACTTGCGTTCATCTGAAGCGCCAGCCTGCCCCTCCCGGAGAAGTGCACTTTGTGAGGACCAATGGGAAGGAAACTGAGTTGCTGGAACCTATTCTCTATGAATTCATGACATAAACTGGGATGTAGTTCTGCCATTCACCACCTAATTGGCAACTTAAGTGTTCTAGGTCCTGTGTAAAAATAAAATTGCCCTGTATTGTAAGGGTGATTTTCTTAGTTGAAAAGGTATGTGGTGCCTTCTTACTTCAAACATATCTCAGCAGATTTTCACTGCAGTGAGTAATTGTGTCTGGTCTTTACTCTTCAGTGTTTTCTTGCTGAAAAATATTGCTGAGGTATTAGGCATGCGTATACCGAAATATTTATAAAATATTTATATTGGCTTGAAGATCTTGTAAATCACCATTGGGAAAAGATGTATCCAAATAAATGGAAGTCACTTCAGAAACAAATGTAAGTCCATTTCAGTTAAATAAATTGTTTAAAGAAAAAAAATATTTTAAGATTTGTTAGTAGTCTTTTTTTACATTTATGCTATAATTAGAACATTATGAAGTGTCTTGTAAGTTACATGTTCTTCCACCTATATGTTTCACAGTATATTCACTGTCCTTACTTAACTATTTTATTAGGTAAATTATGTCTTCGCTGGTGGTTTTCCTTTAGTAAGTTGTCCATTTTCTAGTGCCCATGATGCTGAAATACCTGTTTTTTTGTTTCTAAGCTCCCATCATGCTCTGAACTTAGGAATAAAAACTAATACGTTTCCTTTCTCTACTTCTAAAGCAATGACTGGTGACAAAAATTCTCATTAACTGATAAATGAATGGAATTATTGAATGCAAACTGTGATAGAAGTATTTGTTTTTTCATTTACCTAACCCATAAAGCTTTAATAAGTTATATAATTATACCATATAAACTTAAAACATTTCGTACTTTTTACATTCCATAACTTTCTAAAACCAACAGCACAGAAAGTAGGTTGCATAAAAATGCTAAACAAATAACACTTCATGCAGAATGGAAAGGCAACTATAAACAACCTATAAAAACAAAGAATAAACAGCATTGATCATCACAATAGATAATTCCTATCTCACCTCTGATTTGAGTATTTATTCATCTTTTTATGAAGGTACCTAGTGTGGAAAACAGAACAGAGAAAAACTTCCAAATCCTAATATCAGTAAGAAAGAAAGTCATATTATGGTTTTAAAAATAGTGATGATTTTTTCTAAATTTGTGAGTTAACCAACCCCCACCTTCTTAAGTTGGCATATGTTTGTGCTGCTGCTTAAATAGAATGCATAATAAGTATGTTTAGATTAAATTATATTCCATAGAATTCTGTATACTTAGTGTATTTGAAATAAACTTGAAAAAAGGGACTACTGGACTCCTGGAGTTTTTTTTTTTTTTTCCCCTCTACATTTTATATAACATGGTTTATAGGACTTTTTTTCCCCAGTAAATGTGAAGTCTAAATGTTGGTTTTTGTTCAGTATGTTTGTGGTTGCTACAGTATCATGATCTTTAATTCACTTTAATGAGACAAGGTCGCTGAAAAACCAATTAAAATATAAGAAAAAGAGACATCATGAGGGTAATTTTCATCACCCACACAACAAGAAAATCTAGTTTACTGTGAAGGGTTTAACAGGAGAATCTTTTAGCACCTTCTTGCTTATGTAGCACAGATACTGTAAGTTCATTTCTTTTTCCATCCATGTGGGTGTTTTATGTTCTTTACTGGTTGATGAAATAGAAAATACTCTGAGGCAAGTAGGTGAAACCCTTCCACATGTGGACTAAAAATAACTGAGAAAAGAGTTTATAAAATCCAAAATAGGCAAATGTATTACAGTGAAGCTTACTGAGTGCAAAGTGTGTAGATTTGTTCATTCACAGCATATTCATTTTTGAGAAATAAATATACTGGGGACTGGCCTGAGATGCTGTATGAATCTTTCAACGTGACTTGACTCTTGATTGCTTGAGTCTTCCTCCCTCCCTGTTTCCATGCACTGGGTCTTCCTTTTGGCCATCTTGCTTAACAACATTTCCCATCCCACCATCCTGCACTATCTTTGGATATTGGTCTTTGGTCTTTGTGTGTGTCAGGAAATAGAAGGAAACAGAGAGTGAAAACAACTCATCGTTAAATTCTCTGCACAATACTTTGAAAGAATATGGAGCAAAAAGTAACAGTTGAACTCAGCAGCAATTTTGTTCCAAAGAGCCAACACAGAAGTGGGTGTGCTACAAGTAATTGCCCATGAGAACACTACTGTCAGTTTAACAGAATATGTTTTGTTGCCTTTTTTCAATTTTTATTTCTTGTTGGCTGGTGATTGAATTCAGAATCCAGACCTTCACTCTCAGCCTTGTCCTCATCCCCAGCTGCATCCATTTTGTAAGGGCTTAGTTTGTTTGTTTATTTATTTCCCTTGCATTTTTGATGGGCTGAGGAGATAGCTCAGTAGAATAAGCACTTGCCTGAGAAGTGCAAGGTCTTGAGTTCAATCCCCAGTTCTGGAAAAAAAAAAAAAAAGGTATATTTTAAGACAAGATCTCATTATGTTGTTGTTGCTCTCATGGCAGTCAAAACTCTGCTCCTCCTGTCCTGCCTTTCTGAATTCTTGATAGAAAAGCTTTTCGCCTTGATTTTAATTTGCTTTTCATATTTTTATGTCATATTCTTCTTTGTGGGACTAGCATTAAAAATGTTATTCACAAGAAATTGGAATTCCAAAAAAAAAAAAATTAAAAAGAAATGGGAGCTAGGGGGAGAAGAAGAAATGGAAGGAAAGAAGGAAAAAGAAAGAAAGAAGGAAGGAAGAAAGAAAGAGAAAGAAAAGAAAAGAAAAGAAAAGAAAAGAGAAGAGAAGTGGTAAAATGGAAACAAAGCTTTACAAATAAGGAGGAAAAAGTAGTTGAAGAGAGATGAGGGGTTTAGGAATAAAAAAAATGAAGTATATATTTCCAATGATGAATATGATCATCATGAATATCTAAATTATACCAATAAAATTAATTGAAAAGTGCTGAATAAAAAATATTTCCTAACAAACTTTCTGCCTATAATTTTTAGAGTTTAAGATGTGACATGCGGAGAAACATTTTCACATTTTCTTTATTGTTACCCAGTTCAATAAACTAAATTACATTTCTAAGTGTTTTAGAGAAGGTTTATAATTGAAAAGATTTAATACAGGGCATATCATTTATAGGATTATTTTATAATACTTATTTAAAGAATCAAAATCAAAGATTTGTCTATACACTAGAGACCCAAAGAATCCATTTGAGGGCCTGGATGCCAACACAATGTTCTGAATAAGCCTAGCTGAAGACCTAGAGCCCACAGAGACCCACAGCCCACAGTATGTCAAGGTTCTGCACTATAAAGGACAAAGGTGGAAGTTGTCACCGGCAGCATCAACGATCTGACCCAGCAGGCTGAGAGATCCTCACTGCAGCCAAGAAATGACACTCAAGGTAATAGCCAGAGCCCTTCTGAAGAGAACTGTGGCCATGCTCAGCAAGAGTGAGGGCCTGCTGTTCAGGTGGGCCTTCCATACGCATCACCATACTGGTTCAGTTCAGCGGGGTATTTCAAGATGACCGTCAGTTAATCCACCACACTAAAGTATTGCACATCAAAACATTTTTTCATACACTGAATCTCACTATAGAGGATTACAAACAGTTGCACTATCTGAACATCATTTTACTCTCGAAAACCAGGTTATATACACTTGAAGAGCATGACACACATTACATTACACGGTAGGAACAGTGCAGAACAGATATTTCCTCTGAAATAAAGTCATGATTGCAAACACACTATTATGTACAAGCAAGAATTTGGATAATAAGTGACTACCCCAATAAGTAAACCTTAATAAGTAAACCTCAAAAGATCTTAATAAGTAAATCTATCAAACAATGTTTTACTTCATAATTGCTTTGTCTCTAAATCATTCTTTTATCAACAATGAAAGTTGGATTCTTTTTATATCTTATGAAGAATACTATATCTTGGAAAACCAACGGTTAATTAAATGGAAAAGGTCCCTCTCTAGGAGGAAGGATTCCAGAAAGACCAATTAATTTAAAGGATATTAAATATTTTGACAATAAAATATTATTGATTCAATAAATAACTCGGAAGAGATAAAAAGTCATTAGAAAGTCAGGCAAGAAAAGCTACTGGTGCTATAAGAAAGCTGAAGATTTTAAGCCAAGTAAGTAGTAAAAGGAAAATCTGCTTTGTGTACTCCTGGCAAAAACGAAGCCACAGCTTCACAAGAGAGAGAAGAAATACAGAAGGAAGAAGCCATTAGAATGACACATTGACATATGCATATAAGTGTGCAATTTAACAAATATGTAATAATACAAATTTAAGATAAAAAATTCAGGAATTTTTTCAGTGTTTTCTTTCCATTTCTGTTTCACAGGGTCTCACTATGGAGTTCTAGCTAGCTGTGAGCTCATTTCTGTAGCCAAGGCTGGTCTCAGACTCACACTGATCCTCCTGCCTCAGCCTCCCAAGTGCTGAGATAACAGGTATGTACCACCTGTACCACCACACCTGGCCATTTCATTAGATTTCATGTTACATCTACTATTGTTTGGTCTTGTCATTTTACCAGATGTATTTTGCTATTAATCCTGTCATCCCTTTCTTAGTTACATTTTTACTTGTTGCTGGGACAAATACCTGACACTCAAAATGAAGGAAGGAAAGGTTTATTTAGCTCACAGTTTGTGGAGGTTTCTGTTCAGACTCAAATACTTTGCTGGCGCAGAGCTCCTCCAAAGTGGCCTGGCTGCGAAGATCAAGCTCCTCCAAAGACTAGGACTTCTCCAAGGAAGTGGGGCAGGGCTAGGCCAGGCAGGAAGCAGCCAGGGCAGGGCCAGGCTGGGCTATGCTGACCTACACTAAGTCTTTCTCAACTGTTTTTATACATTTTTTGTACTGAGTCACTCTGGGGTGGTCTGTCTGGCCCTAGAATGAAACCAACCACATCCCAGGGCAGGCCCTCTGCATCCTGCAGGATAGGGACCCCCACAGCCTGGAGCCAACCAAGCCCATCAAGACAGGCTTCCTTAAGTTGACACAATGTATCAACTACCACAATCCCTGAAAAAGTAAACACATAAATCAATCACATATTTTTACTATGAAGTATGAAATACAGGATGGATATATG
>PVJA010043962.1:0-16452 GCA_004027025.1 Myocastor coypus | reverse complement strand
GAGCTAGGCACACTCCAATCTGCAGATTCTTTCCTTCATTACATCCGAAGAGATGTCTCCTAAAAGAGAGCGCATCTGCCTGTCCCAGGAGCATCTGAGGCCACCATTCCAGCCAAGACAGCCACTGTGGCAGGAACATGCAGGAGTGAAAAAAAGAATAGAGGAGCAAGGGCAGAGATCACAAGCTCTGGAGGTGTCCCTGTGCCTGTGTCCCCAGGAAGGTTTTCCTTGTGCCCTGTGTCACGGAGCCTGCCTTTCCCAGGGCTGCTTGCTAGAATGTTCACCATTAGAACCCAGCAGAGACGTAGGGCTAGGTCCCAGGTCTGGGGCGCATGCCTGTAATCCCAGCACACAAGAGGCTGAGATAGGAAGATTGTTGTAAGTTGTAGCCTAGCTCAAGACCAGCCTGAACTGTACAGTGAGAACCTATCTAAACAAACAAACAAACAAAAAAAGACAAAAGAAATGCAGGCAGGGCTGGGGAGATGGCTCAGTAGAATAAGCACCTGCCTAGCAACTCAAGGGCCTGAGTTCAATCCCTGGTTCTGGAAAAAAAGAAAAGAAAAGAAATGCAGGGCTAACTTAAAGCCAAAAAAAAGAGAGAGAGAGAGAGAAAGGAGCACCTTTTATGATCAAAAGTAAGTTACTAGTGTGTGGGGGTTTTTTTAGAATTTTTTACTTTTTATTATTTTTTTTCTCATTTCAGAACTTTTGTTTGTTTATTTATTTATTTTTATGGCCGGCTCAGCCTGCCCTGAGGGCAGGGCTGCTGCAGCATGTGGTGCCAGGCATTGGTTTTTTTTTTTTTTTTTTTTTTTTTTTTTTTTTTTTTGAGACAGGGTCTCGCTATGCAGTTCAGGCTGGCCTTGAACTCACTTTTGTAGCCCAGGCTGGTCTCGAACTCTCACTGATCCTCCTGCCTCAGCCTCCCGGGTGCTTCTCGACCTTTTGGTGCCAGGGATTGAACTGCGGTCCCTGCAGCCGCCCAAGCTTTCTTAAGCAGGCACTTTAGATCACTGAGCCATCGTGCCAGGCCCCAGTTACTAGTGTTTAAATGTTTTAAATTTATTGCAGTGAGGGTAGGCCAAATAGTTGCAGATTAAAGCACCTGTAAGCAGGTGCAGGGGCAGGGGGTTCAATTCCTGGGCCTACCTAAGACAGTAATTGAGACTGGGTGCGGGGGTGCACCTGTAATCCCAGCTCTTGGGAGGCTGTAAACAGGCGGATCACTGTGAGAACAATCTAGTAGTGAGACCCTGAACAGCCTGTAGACCCTTCTCTAAAAAATATAGAAAAAAATGAATTGCAGTAAACCACACATTGTCATGAGCCCCCCAAAAAATGCTCCTCCGCCATTGGAACACCCCGATCCCATATGCTTGCCACTTTGCGAAGGAGCTTTGGAGTCCTCTTTCCTGAGTGTCTTTCTTTAATTGCACCATCATGGCGGAATCCATTCAGATGTTGACCTTCGAGGATGACTTTGACATAGGGGAAAAGCCAGATGGCCTATGGTGCCAGATCTAGCGAACAAGGTCAGTGAGGCCATGCGGGGAGGTTTCCATGAGCTGCCTCTCTGCTGATGGCCCTCGGCAGCAGCACTCAATGTATTTGTCACACCTCGTAAAGAAACTTGAGAAAGCATGCTCCAGAGCTGTTGGCCCCCTGTAACCTCAGATACCCGGTGAAAGCCAGGGCAGGACAGAGAGGAAGAGAGCCTATCAGGGTGAGGCGAGCCTGTCACATACTTCCATGGTCATCTGGACAGCACTCACTCAGAGGTGTGAGCCTAAGGCATCACACCCCGAGGCTTGCCACCACTTCGCTTGAGCACCTCCTGGGTGGGGACATCACTGTCTTCCAAAGCCACACCCCACCTTGGAGCCATGCTCAGGGCAGTAAGATTCCAGCCAAGGTGCCCCAAGTTGCAGCTGTGGGTCCTGCCACATTCTGGCTCTGCTTGCCTTGAGCCTACTTGGAACCATCCTCTCCCACGTCCATCACAGTGCTTCACATAAGTGGCAGTGGTCCCCATGACCCTTGGTGTCCTCCTCCTCAGACCAGGCACACGTCCATCACCATTGCCTCACGTGACCCAGTTCTGCATCCCACCCTCTGTGACTGAAGAGCTGATGCTTATTGATGTAGAGTGGTCTAAAAGAGGACTCGCACTTGGAAACGATGTACGCTCGGAAGGCCCTGTGGGCGAGGAGGGCAGGCCTGGGGGCATAGTGCAAGGCCTCATTGCTGATGTGAGCCATCACTCCAGCTGACCACCCCCAACATGGAAACTCATCAGGCCAGGGAGTCCAGCCAATGCTGAGTCACCAGAGCTTTGTGATGAATGGATGCATAGATAAGTGAATGAATGAACTTATGAATGAAGTTAATAAATGATTGTATAGGATGAACCTGGCACTTCCTCTCTACAGGTTTCAGAATTGGTGATCATGTATCCTATTTCCTGCTTCTTTTATGTTGTCTTACTTTGCTTCACTTGGTTAACTCTCAAGTTCTAGGACTAAAAGAGCAGAAAAATGACAGCACCCTTCCTTTCTTGGTTGCTATGACGGAAACAGTTGATTGGAAAGGCATCGGTGAATGAGAGACCTGAGACCGTCCACATGCAAGCACTGGGAAGAATCCGTGGGTGAGAAGACAATGCTCATAGGTCGTGGTGCCTGCATCAGCAGAGCAGGGGACATTGTATACCTTGCCTTGCCCACACGCAACTTACACAAGCAGATAACAGTCAATTTGCAGTGACTCAGTCCTGTGGGTTTGTTTGTTTGTTTGGTAGCAGGGATTGAACTTGGGACCTTGTGCTTGCTAGACAGGTGCTTATGCTACTGAGTTATAATCCCAGCCCAGTGATTCAGTCATTTGTAAGGACCAGCAATAAATGTCTGCCAAATTATTGAAAGTCATTCAGATGTGAATCCACATATCACCAACACAGATCAACTATCTTTTGCTTTGTTCTGTTTTGTTTTGTTTGCTTTGCTTTACTTTGCTTTGTATGGTATTCCCTAGTAGGGAATCCAAGGATAAATGCATGGTGGCGTCCAACTCTGCCTATGGTCCAACTTGCCATGACTGACCCCAGCCAGTCACTTGTGAGTCTACAGCTGCACCAGAATGGAGTGGGATCTTCCTGTAACTGTGTTCCTCAGAGTGTTAACAGAAACCAAGCCCCATACATGCCTATAATCTCAGCCCGTAGGAGACTGAAACAGGGCATTCTCGTTACAAGTTCAAGGCCAGCCTGGGCTACATTGGGAGTTAAAGCCCAACTATAGTTACATAGCAAAACCCTGTCTCAAACAAACAAACAAACAAACAAAACAAGACCCACATCTCGCCTCAGACCTTCTGCATTACAGGCTTCCCATGCAAATTCCAGGGGCTATTTATGTACATATTAAATTTTGAGACAGACTATATTAGATGGCTCATATGTTAGGTGATTTCTTGATCCTTTAATTATTTTAATGGACAACTAAAAGTTACATATATTCATCAACTAAAAGTTACATATATTCATCATAGACAACATGCTATGTTTCAATGTTACGTGTGTGCAAGACCTAAATCAAGCCTGTTAACCCATACTGTATCTTAACTTCTAAAATTCATTCCAACAATCTTCTTCCCGGCACCCCCAGGGATATCAGGTTAGCAACAAGGCAGGTTGAATTCTGACTCGGCATAAACTTGGACCTATGATTTAAGCAAATTCTTCTCTGAGATCGTAACATACAGGAGACTGTCCAGATTGAGGATGCGTTTTACCAGCACACATGACGCTAATCTGACTTCTCATATTGGCATTATAGGGAACCCTACTGATAAGGTGAGAGCAAAAGCCCAGTCTTCTAACAGTGGAGCCAGCTTGCTGCTTACCCCCGAGACACGCACACACACCTTGCCCAATTTTGTGAGACAGGGTCTGCTGTGTAATCTAGGCTCCTCTTGAACTCGCTAGGTAACCCAGGCTGGCCTCGAACTCACTGCAGTCCTCGCGCCTCAGCTTCACGAGTGCTGGCATCACAGGCTTGAGCCACCACGACAAGCTGCTCCCTTTCACTTTAATTATAATTAATAGACGCTGCAATATTAGCTGGACTTTACAAACTTTTTATTTGAAATAAGTGATAAGTCGGACCCAACATGTTGGCTTTTCTTATAATCTTGCCACGCCCTCAAAATGATAATTCAAATTTCCATTCGGAACTCCTATTAAGGGGGCACTTTTCTTCCCAGTGTGCCGCTGGAGAACAGGTAAACAAAACAAGATTGAGCAGCCGTTGTGGATCTCTAAGTGGCCGCTGTGGGCCTGAGACACGGGGTAGCCTCCAGGAAGTTCCGCCCACCTCCCTCCAGATAAACACCGACAATTGACGAAAAAGTGAGAAGGTGTGACTAATACCGTAAACGTGAGCGGCCATATATTCTAATTGTCCTAGTTTCCCGACGGACACTAGAGACTGAAGGACGAATCTGGGACGTACCATTCTCTTAATCAGGCTCTCCAAATTAAGATGTTTTAGAAGTGTCTACCGTAAAGTTCCCTAGACCATTCCTACATTTCTTTCTATGATATTGGCAAGCTCAAGATATACGGAGACCACCCTGGAGCATGTCTTCCCCTTTTTCTCTTGCCAACCTCAGGTCTAAACTACTTGGGCTTGTTACGTCACTTCCTGGGGTAGCTCCGTGAACACCGGAAACTGCACGTTTTGAGGAGCGGGGGTTTGTACCGCGCCGGCGTTGCTATGGGCCGGAGGAAGGTGCCGGTTAGTGGGTCGCTGGGCCGGGCCCTCATCCGCCACCAGACTCAGCGGAGCCGCAGTCACCGTCACGCGGACTCCTGGGTGAGACAGACCGTGCTGTCTTTCTTATTTCTGTTTAGTTTCAAGAGTCCGAGTATTACACAATGTGAGGTCAAAAGTCAGGGAAATTTTCCACAAGTGACGCGTTTTGCAGAATGTGTAGGAGTTTCCGCCCGGCCGGGCACGGGACCTAGCGAAACTGGTGTGATGCGTGGCGGGGATGAAAACGTGGAGAGCCTCCGATGCCGAGATACCCCGGATACGTTTATCTCAGCAAGACAGAAAACTTAATATGTCTGTTGTCGAATTCCTATTAGTTTGTTTCATGAAATTCTGTACTTTTTTAAAAAACCATTTTGTATTCTTAAAAAAAAAAAAAAACTAATTAAAACACTGATTTAAACTGGGCATGGTGGCTCGCGCCTGTGATCCGAGCACTCTAAGGCAGGATTAGAGGTGCAAGGCCGGCCTGGACTACATAGCCAAATCCAGTCTCAAGAAAAAATATAGATAGATAGACAGACAGACAGACAGACAGATGTGTTTCGAAAAGCTGATGCTCCAGAAGCTGTTGATCGCCACCAGAAGTACAAAATAACTCAGATTGCTCCTTCCGTTGTTTTTTCCTCTTAGTAGTTTAAAGCGAATCATTTGTTCACCAGGGATGGCAAGACTTTTATAAAGCCTCCAGTGGATCAGAGTGGGACTTTTAGAAAGTGAATTATTTGACTTGTTTGACATTCCAGCCTTCGTTTTCGCCGTTTATTCCCCCGAATATTTGAGAACATTCTGAGTTTAAGATGCGCTAAAGTTCTTTACATCCCTAGTGTTCACTTGACAGTTCACAGGCCGCAGTCACCCAGCTTTGTGTCTGCAGTATAAGCAGCCTACAGTGCTTAGCAGTACCCATCAAATTTACATACTCTGAACATTAGCTCTCTGTTAATTTTCGACTTTTTTGTTGTTGTTGCTGTTTGTGGTGGTGATGGTGGTAGTGGTGATGGTTCTGGAAATCGAGCTCAGGACTTTATGCTTGCCAGGCAAGCGCTGCTGCACTGAGCTATATCCCTGGCTGCTCCCTGTTAATTTTAATTGGTTTTGAAGCAGCTTGTTACTAACATAACCGTTCAAAAATTGCGAGGAACCTGAATGTGAATTCTAAAGATTTTAGTTCTTACTCTAGCTTTTGCTGAACCTTTAACTCAACAAACCACTTAAGTTTTGTTTTGTTTTTTGTCTTTGGAACAGAAAAGACAAACGCTATATAGTTCAGGCTGGCCTTGAGCCGACTTTGTATCCCAGGCTGGTCTTGAACTCACAGAGATCCTCCTGCCTCAGCCTCCCAAGTACTGGGATTACAGGCATGCATCATTATGACAGGTCACCACCTAATCTTTTGATCCTCAAATTAAAAAAAAAAATTGTATCTGTAATAAGTATGTAACTTAGAATGGTGTTTGTCAAACTCTAGGTAGTGTTGAATTTTTAGCAAGTTTGCAACTTTTTTTTTTTAACTTCAATAAGATAGATTAAAAAAATAGAATAGAAGGTACTAGGGTGTTATATGTGCTAAGGTAACTTAACTTGCTATGACTAGTACTGACCTACTTGGATCTCTGTATGTATCATGCACTTCAGGGTCACTTGTAGAAAATACATTTCTTACTGTGGATCTCTGTCAAAAGAATTTTGGTTTAACTGTCTGGGAAAGTCAAGCCGGTTCAAGTACTATGAGTCATTTTGTTTACAACTCTGGGCAAGTCATTGTGCCTATTTAAGTCTCAGTTTAAAGGTGATCTTGTTCCAAAGATTTTGGAAACTAATAGTAAAGGAGAAGAATTGTTCCCAAATAGGAAAGTACTCATTAAAATGCTATTAGTATGAGATTCTGAAGAGGCCACACCTGTCCTCAAGACCATGGAATAGTTTGCAAAGGAGGTTAGAGCCTCTTGGGCATCAGGAGCAGAAGACAGCAGCTTTCTTTTTGTACTTTTTGTTCATAGTTGCACACAAGTGAACTCAATGATGGCTACGACTGGGCCCGTCTCAATCTTCAGTCCGTGACTGAACAGAGCTCCCTAGAAGACTTTCTCGCAACTGCGGAACTCGCAGGAACAGAATTCATAGCTGGTAAGTCGCCTGGTACCAGTGTATGACCCTGCTCACGTCACCTTTTACTGCCAACATGTACATACTTGGAAGTGTTTGAGGACCCCGCCAAGGGCAAAAACAGGCTCTCCATGCCTCAAAGGCAGGTCGCCCAAGAGCAGTGTGGGAAAGTCCAGGCAGCACAAGCTGTGAGGTGCCACATAGGCCATGGGGCTTTAGCCAGGGAACCCTTGGTTATACTGCTTCCTTTTCAGGCCAAGAAATGCAGTACTGACATAATCCAGAAAGTCTTTATTATTGTTTTATTAAAAGTAAAGTCCAATCTTTGCTTCTGTTAAAACATTTAAATTTTATCTTTATATTTTTGTTGTTGTTTTGAAACAAGGTCTTGCTATGTAGCTTAGGCTACTCACCATTTAGAGTGATCTTCCTGCCCCTGTCCCCCTGGAATTAAAAGCATTCACCACCACGCCCAGCTGTGACTACATTTTTATTTTTATTTTGTGACTATATTTTTAAAATGCCAGTCAGCATCATGCATTTTTCTTTGCATTTTAGTCACTGCTTTCTTTTTTTTTTTTTTTTAAATGTGGCCTAAGTACTCAGGAATGTACCTGAGTGGTACTGAGGAAAGTACTGACATTATATATCTAAGTATTGAAAGCGATATTATAGCTATTATTTCTACAGCTTTATTATTTTTTATTTTCTAAAATGCAGCTTATTCCCTTAATTTTTATCATGACAAAAACATAATTTTTAATAAACATTTTTGTTCCATTTTTTTTTTCCAAAACATGTTAGTAGTACATTTCCAATATTTGATACAATGCATATTGTTGTCCTTTTAGTAGTTATACAGGACACAGGGTGTAGACATGATAATTTTTCTAATCATTATTGGTACAAAAAAATTTCTTCTGAGCCAGGCATGGTGGCACACGCCTATAATCCCAGCACTTGGGAGACTGAGTCAGGAGGATCAGTGCGAGTTCGAGACCAGCCTGGGCTACAAAAGTGAGCTCAAGGCCAGCCTCAACTGCATAGCAAGACCCTGTCTCAAAAAGACCAAAAAAAAAAAAAAATCTCATTGAACTAAGAGAAAGTAGTTGTATACATAATCCAATGTTCCATAAGCGCAGTGAGTGATTGGCAAAACTGGCAACGATAGAAGCTGTTGATTTAAGCCTTTTACTGCTCAGCATACTAATCTAGCTTCACATTTTATGCCTTGCAGTTAAACTTTTCTGCTGAGTGGTTAAGGGCAAGTTAAAGCAAGACCTGTATAACAAAACATGGAACTTTTGTACCTTTATTATAAATGTTATATTTAGCAACTCATTTAGTCACATTTTTCCAAAACACTTCCATGAACACCAGCTACTCTGAGCCATCATACTAGCCACTGTAACAGTATGAAGTTTGTTGCAAGCTGTTGGAGCATTGTAGCACATGCCTGTAATCTCAGCACTGGGGAGGCTGAGGTAGGAGAATCCTTGAGTCCAAGCTGTGTAGGAAGACCCTGCACCAGGTAGGTAGGTAGGTAGAGAGATAGGTAGTTTTAAAATTAAAGAAGACAAACCAGACCCAGGAAGCCAACTGCAGGCTGACTGAGTCTTTGTCAGTGTCAGCAATGGAACCCAGGGCCCCCCTTGTTCTGGGCAGGCACTGTCGTTGAGCTACGCCCCCCAGCTCTGGAACTGAGAACTACACCATGAGGAGATGATGGAGAGGCAGCAGCATTGGGGCTTGGACGTTGGTACCAGAGGTACCAGAGACCAGCTGTGCTGAGCACTCAATGAGGAGGGGCCAGGGACAGATCCCAAGGAGAACCGAGTGAAGGGAGCACACACAGGGCCTTCAAGCAAATGAATACCTCAGTTTGAGATTTTGTGTTCTGCTGGGTTTTTGTTTATTCCCACCCCAGCTTTCTATAGTTTAGTGTCCACATGATGTTTTACTACATGTGTGTATTGTGAAATGATCCCCCCATCAAGCTAACTAGCAGATCCGTCACCTTATGCAGTGCTGTGCAGATGGTGAGGTACTCAGGGCCTCCTAAGACTGAGGACATGGCCCAGTGGTAGAACGTTTGCCTCATGCTGGGTTTGATACCCGGCCCTGCACAAAAAATAAGCCAACAAAAAGCCTGCTCTCATAGCAAACTCCTAGTATTCAATCCAGTAATTATAATTATAGCAGCCATCCCTTAGAGCTCCAGAATTTATCCTGCCTGCCTAGTTGAAGCTAGACAGTTGATCCATAACCTCCTGCTGCTTTCACCCACACTTTTGATAACCACCGTTATCTCTCTGCTTTATGAGCTTGCCTTTCCTGTCCCACTTGTAAGGCCATGCACTGTCTTTCTCAGCAGAGTGCCCTCCAATTTGCCCATTTCTCCTTCAGTATTCTTTTGTGTATATACAGCTGCCCTTCACACATCTTCTTATATACTTCAGTTCATGCCTAGATGACTTTTTTGTTTGGAATGAGGTCTTACTAGGTAGTTGAGTCTGGTCTTGAGTTCGCAGTGATCCTCCTCCCGCAGCCTCCTGAGTGCTGGGATTAGCCTGACTGAGTATCACATTTTCTTTACTCTTCTGTGGATAACACAGGTTTATCCTATATTTTTGGCTATTGTGAGTAATGCTAAAGTGCAAATATCATTATTATTTTTTAAAGACACATAGCCTTCTATTTCTTCTTTTGGGGAGGGACAGGGTATAAGAATCAAACTCAGGACCTTGCACTTGCCAGGCAGGCACTTGTGCTGCTGAGCTAGTCTCCCTGGCCTGTATACAAAGTGGGGTTGTTTTTCAAATTATAGTTCTGATCTTAACATTTGGAGGGTCCTCCAGACTGGTTTCGCAGTGGCTGTACCAAATTTCTTCTTTTAAAAAATCATTGATAAGTGAGAGGAAGAAAGGTAAGTGAGACTTGCTCATTCCCAGGAAAAGCAAGCCTTGTCTGCAGTACAAGTAATTATAAGAATGGAGGAAGCATGGGAAGGACAGGGTATTGGGAATAAATCAGACTTGCTACAGTGGAGAAGGGGGAGAGTCCAGAATGAGCCCTTGGGCTTCACAGAGAGGAACCCTGTCTGTCTGTCTGTCTGTCTGTCTGTCTGTCTGTCTGTCTTTCTTTTTGTCTTTTTGAGACAGGGTCTCACTGTGCAGTTCAGTCTTGCCTTGCACTCACTTTTGCAGCCCAGGCTGGTCTCAAACTCACATCGATCCAAAGAGAAACTCTTTCAACCTGAGGGTTTCAGGACTAGAAAAAGCTGACTTAGGACATTGGTGAGGTTGTAGAGAAAGTGGAACTCAGATATTTTAAGCAGTAGTTTTCAAAGATGTTTAGAATTCTTAAAATGGCTAGATATCCTACTTGCCAAATACCCAGCAATTCTTCCCCTGTGCACACTGCAGATGACAAGAACAGATCTGTGGCCAAGCCTTGTACTATCCACATTATTCGCGGTGAACATGAAGTGGCACATCTATTCCGTGAGATGTTATTTGACCATTGAAAGGAAAAAAGTTCTGATATATGCTGCACCAGGCATGAGCCCTCAGAACATATTCAGAGAAAGAAACCAGACATAAAAACACACACAGTGGCCCAGTGCTTGCCTCTGTTTGATTCCCATTACAAAAAAAAAAACCACAAAGGTCTCCTTATAGGAAGAGTGCAGAGTCAGATGATTTATAAAGATGCAAAAGCTTGGGTTAGCTGAGGATGGGGGAGTAGGAAGAAGCTGCTGATGGGTAAAAGTTTCTCTTTAGAGTGATGAAAATGTAAACCTCACCCAGTCAGGGTTGCATAACTGAGAGCTGAGAACCTGTGGACCCAGAAGCCTGATCTCATGGAGATGGGGCAGGGTCCTCTTTGGAAAGGGCAGGGGCTTCCTGAGAATGCAGCCCTGCAGGACACGAAGGACAGCCCAGACAGGAAAGGCATATGCCCTCCCAGGGGCAGTGCCAAGGGCCGCTGTACTCACAGTGGTGAAGTGTGGTGTCATGTCCTGTCCTGCATTGTGGCCCATAGCATTACCAGGGATGTGAGAAGAGATAGGCAGTTGGGGCTTGGAATGTGGGAACAGTGAGCAAGGAGTCTGATGGTTTGGTCCAAGAGTGGTTGAAGGGATATCTGTGCAATTTCAGCTGAACAAGGAAAGAAGGGAGGCCACAGGTTGGACCTCAGCCTGGGGCCTGAGGTCAGGGGCTCAAAACAAGGAGCCAACTATTGATGTAAGTGAGCAGAGCTTTGGGAAAGCACAGTGGAAGATCACTGCTAGAAAGAGATGCAAGTATGGAGACACTGCTGGTTCAGGATGGCTTGGATGATAATTGTGGCTGGGCTGACTGTGACCCGGATATAAGCAGTATGGTCCTGGGCATTGGAGTTGATGAAGTCATAGGCTGTGACCAGTCACAGGCTGTAACAGTCTTATACCTCAAGGGGGAAAGCCACAGCACCAAGACGTTAGCTCTGTAGGCGGCATTCAGGATCCTCAGTGGCTTCCACAGTTCTTTCCAGTGGAGCACCTCTGTGCCCCAGGGCTGTGGTGTGGCTGCTCATGGTGAGATGGAGGGACCCAGAACAGCTGGGGTAAAGCCTAGAGCAGAAGGCTGTCCAGCTCATGCCTACACTTAGTTTCTCTTCCTCCCTCCTTTTCCATTTTCTTTTCTTTTTATTATTATCTTGACACAGAGTCTCACTAAATTACTAAGCTGCCAGGCTGGACTCAAACTTGCAGTATTCTGCCTCAGCCTTTACCAGTTCATACTGGAGCAAGTCTGTTCACTAACTCTTTCCTCTTCAGCAGCTCCCATTGGTTTAAATTTATTCTTCATAAGTAAAATGGGAAGATAGGTTGTGCTAAACCCCACTGCTTCCATGGAATACATTTATCATAGGGAGGTTAATAAAAATCAATACTTAAAGAAATGTTGCATTTCTCAAAACTTTAGTGAAAATTTCTGTTTATCTTTGTAGAAAACTTCATTTGGAAATTATAACTTATTCAGCTGTAGAGGAATCTAAATGAAAAAGCTTAATTTGTATGGTAGTCTCACATTAATTTTCAAAGTTTATCAAGATGAGCAACATTCTGTATTTTATATTGCTTAAATAATAGTACTTTTTTCTTTTCTGTAAACAGAGAAGCTAAATATAAAGTTTGTGCACCCTGAGGCCAGAGCTGGACTGCTATCTTTTGAGGAGAGCCAGAGAATTCAGAAGCTTCATGAAGAAAACAGACAGTTCCTGAGAATACCCAGGAGGTAAACTGAACAGCATTGGTTTCTCAGCTGCCATTATTATCTCCCAAATTCTGTACTTTATTTTAGTAACTTATATGTGGGATTGTTTCCCCTCTGATTATTTCAGGCCAGTCTGGGATACGAAAACTAGTGCAGAAGAACTCAAACAGGCAGAGAAGGATAACTTCCTAAAATGGAGACGCGAGCTTGCCCGGTGAGTGCCCATCCCTGAGGCTTTCTGCCGTCTTCCTGGAAAGTCTTAAGTGCTCTGGGAAGGGAATGGTCGTGTTCTGTTGGCTGGTGCACGTGCACATAGTATATCACTGGTACATGTGTCTTCGTTACAAGGATGGTGAGATGCTTATTCTGTTTGTTCCTTCCTCATTCCCTATGATTCTTGGGCACCCTTTCAGCAGGACTTGAGCAAGGAGATGTGCGAATTTTGTGTGAGAAATCAGCTTTCAGGCTGAAGTTGAAAGGAAGTAGCTGAAGGATAAAATATGGCTATGGTAGCATGTGGTATGAATAATTGATTTTAGTATTAATTCAGCAGAAAGTACATAAAAATAAGTTGACAGCACATATATACTGTTTTTTAGAGTACTGTATTCTGGCATTTATACTGCTTAAAGTTGTCTTTTATAATCTGGCAAAGATACAAACTTTTTTTTCTAAAGCCAGGCTAGAAGAGGAACAGAAGTTGATATTGACTCCATTTGAACGAAATTTAGACTTTTGGCGCCAGCTCTGGAGGGTCATTGAGAGAAGGTGAGTAACCATTTTCCTTATGTTGTTTTAATTTTGAGATAGAGTCTTGGTATATAGGCCAGGCTGATCTTAAACTTACTATGTGGCCCAGTGTGGCCTCAAAATCAGTGTGATTGTCTTGCCTCAGCCTCCTTAGTGCTGCTGTAAAATTCCTCTAGGGCCGGCCAGATAGCTCAGCATACTAATGCACCTGCTTAGGCAGAGCACAGCAGCCTTGCTGGCTCTGCCCCTGAGGTACACTGAGAAGGTGACTGAGACTGGGTGGCATGGGTTGCGCCTATAATCCAGGCATTTGGGAGGCTGAAAATAGAATCACTACAACACTGACCTACGTAGTAAGACCCTGTAGACCAGCGGTTCTCAACCTATGGGTCGCGACCCTGATGGGGGTCGAATGACCAAAACACGGGTCGCTGAAAGCCATCGGAAAATCATAACTGTAGCAAAACTACAGTTTTGAAGTACCAACCAAAATTATTTTTTGGTTTAGCGTCACCGCAACATGAGGCACTGTATTGCAGGGTCACAGCATTAGAAAGGTTGAAGCCAGGCGTGGTGGTGCGCACCTGTAATCTCAGCACTCAGGAGGCTGAGGCAGAAGGATCAGTGTGAGTTTGAGACCAGCCTGGGCTACAAAAGTGAGCTCAAGGCCAGCCTGAACTGCATAGCTGAGACCCTGTCTCAAAAAGACAAGACAAAAAAAGAAAAAGAAAGGTTGAGAACCACTGCTGTACTAAATACCATAAATAAATAAATAAATAAATAAAATTACTCTCAAAAACGTAAGTTACATATGGAAATATCTTCCCCTCGCCTTGGTGTGGGGCAGAGCACCTCTATAATACCTTAGATTAATAGAGGTAATCCCAGCACTTGGGAGACCAAGGCAGGAGGGTCAGTATGAGTTTGAGATCAGCCTGGGGTACAAAAGTGAGCTCAAGGCCAGCCTGAACTGCATAGGGAGACCCTATCTCAAAAAGACAAAAAAAAAAAAAAAAAAAAAAAAAATAGCAATTGCAAGCCCCTGTTTCTTTTGTTCTCTTCTGCTTGCCATGAATTACTCTCCTCTGTAAAGCTGCCCTGCTTTGGAGCCAGCCAGTTATGGACTGCAGCCTCTGCAAACTGCAAACATGGTGGTACTTGTTGTAATCCCAGCACTCTGGAAGGTTGAGGCAGGCAGATGACAAGTTTGAATCCAGCCTGACCCACTTAGTGATTTAGCAAGATGCAGTCTCAAAATTTAAAAAAAAAAAAAAGACTTCTAGGAAGATGGCCAAGTGGTAAGTAGCAAAGAAACTCCAAAGGAGAGAAGTGGGTCCAGGGGAAGATCTGAAGTGAGAACTAAAGCCCATGAGGTAGGCAAAGACAGAAACTGTAATGAAGAAAAAAGAGGTGGGTGGCACCTTCTCTGAGTCAGGACTCACTGCATGGGAGGAGCAGTTCAAACCTGTGGACACTGGATGACTCCTGGCAACCCCAGAGGCCTCCACAGACAGAGTGCAACAGAGGAGTAGATTCCTCAGACCGCGTTGGCTGGTGAGTGGCAAGGTTTCTGCCATCACATTTGGCTGACAGTTGACCATGTTGCAGAGGAGCCACCTGAGCTCAGAACACAAAATGACTACTGGCTTCATCTAACAGCTGCCAGCTGAGTTCAGGCCCACAGAGCTGTATTGAGTGCTATGGGCTAAGTAGGTCTGGTTCAGCTTCACGGACAGAAGCCAGCCTGAACTTTAGGGAAAATAAAAGTGAGATGTTGGCTTGCTGAGATTATTCACTACCATGCCATAAAGCTACTGCTGTTTTGCTAGGATAAATCATCACGAGTCTGGACTCTGTATCCACACATTGTGTACCAGTGAGCAGAGAGAAACATTGAAGCAGACATTCTTCTCTTTTTTTCTTCATTTATATGAGGGTGGATATAGGTTCTTATTTTTTTTTGTGGTTCTATTATCTCTTTTATTTCTTCCTTCTGTCTTCCTGTTCTATCTTCTGTGTCAGTTCCCCAACGTTTGCATGATCCTCCTTTGTCCTGCAGCTTTGCTTCTAATCTTTTACGCTTCTCCATTTTTTCCCTAGTCCCTTTTAAATTTTATGCCCGGAGGTAGAATTGGCATAGTGGGGTTTATTTTACATTTTGTTATATAATCACAAATCAAACTTCATAGGTCTAGCCGGGCGTGGTGGCGCACGCTTGTAATCCCAGCACTCGGGAGGCTGAGGCAGGAGGATTGGTGCGAGTTCGAGACCAGCCTGGGCTACAAAAGTGAGCTCAGGACCAGCCTCAACTGCATAGCGAGACCCTGTCTCAAAAAGACAAAAAAAAAAAAAAAAAAACTTCATAGGTCTATAGTGATAAATTAATGGTTACCTCAGTGTCATTTTATAGATTGTGTTTGATGCTTTTGGGGGGGCAGTACAGGGGATTCAACTCGGGACTTAATCCACTGAGCTGTCTCCCCAGCTCTTGATGCTCTTGATGCTTTTATTATTGCTGATTGTATGACTTCAGCCAAAATGCAGTAACTATTTTAGCCAGCCACTCTTCTTAGTATACCAAGACTGAGATTGACTAAGGGACATAGAAAATACTGTCAGTGAATGCCAATAACCAGAGGCTGGGCCAAATAGGCTGCAAATTCTCACCCCCATTAAATTCAAGATGTAGACTCTTTCAGCAGACTCAAAGCCCAAAAGCCAGGTACACCTGACTGATACCCCTGACAAGTAGTCGTGTCCTACGGGTTCTAAATACTAGCAGTAAAACTAAGCACCATAGGCAATTTACATGCATCAGCACAGGAATTAAACTAAAGAAAAGAGAAAATGAGGATACATTCTCATGGATGTCTAGATGCAGACCCAGACATCCAGTTCACCAAAGGCAAAGCCAGGGGGCATTGAGGTAGAACAATCTGAAAGCAATCCACCTATGTTCTCTGACTAGTGACAACAAAGCAAATGTACAAGGCTCTAGAAAAAAGTAAAATCAGAAATAATTTCTCAGGTAACTACAAGGATGGTGACTACAATGAAAACCATGGTTAGTGACTAGAGCAGATAGACAGAAGAATAGAGGAGCTTAGGAAAATGATGAAATCCGTGAATGGCCAACATAGCAAAGAAATGGAATCCTTAAGACAGATTAAAACAGATACCCAGTCAGGCATGGTGGCACACCCCTGTAATCCCAGCACTTGGGAGGCTGAGGCAGGAGGATTGGTGTGAGTTCAAGACCAGCCTGGGCTACAAGAGTGAGCTCAAGGTCAGCCTGAACTGCACAACGAGACCCTGTCTCAATAAGACAAAAATAAAAATAAAACAGATACCCCAGGGCCAGAGAGATGGCTCAGTAGAATAACTGCTTGCCTGGCAAGCACAGTCCTGAGTTTAATCCCCTTTACCAGAAAAAAAAAAAAAAAAAAAAAAGATGCCCAGGAGAAAATTCCCTGGTTTCCACGCAAAGCCTTCACAGCAGA
>PVJA010043961.1:0-16438 GCA_004027025.1 Myocastor coypus | reverse complement strand
CGCAGGGGCTTACCCGCGGCGGGTGGGCAGGCTCAGCTCCCAGCGGTGCGGTTTGGCCTGGGCTGGAACAGGAAGTTAGTCGCGGGAACGCAGAGGCGGGGCAGAGGGGCGCAGGGACTTACCCGCGGCGGGTGCGCAGGCTCAGCTCCCAGCGGTCTCCAGTCCTTTCTGAGATTTAATTTGGAAATAAGGTCTCACTAAGTTGCCTAGGCTGGCCTCAAACTTATGCTCCTCCTGCCTCAGCCTCTCTAAGAACTGGGACTATAGGCAGAGCTCTGTTCCTCTCTTTGCATTCCTCTTCTCCTTTTTTTTTTTTTCTTTTTGAAATGTCTTACTATGCAGTTCAGGCTGGCCTTGAGCCCACTTCATAGCCAGGCTGGTCTCAAACTTGAAACAATCCTCCTGCCTCAGCCTTCGAGTGCTAGTATTACAGGTATGCGCCAGCAAGGTTGGCTTGCATTCCTCTTGATCTCCCTCAGAAGCCTGTTCTCTTTTTACACTGAAGTGTCCTGCTTCCCCAACCTTGACTGCTAGAACCAGAAATCTAGCTACTGAACTGACTTTCCCACTTGGTGAACCATACACATAAAATCAAAATGAAAATGAAGAACCCTGATTCAAAATGTATTAAGAATTTATTAAGAGAGAAACACTAAATCTCCTGGAAGAGAAAGTGGGAGAAAATCTTAAAGACATTTGAGTAGGCAAAAAGTTCATGGATAAAAATCAAAATGCAAGTTTAACACTTGAAAGCATCAACAAATGGGACCTCCTCCAGCTAAGAAGTTTTTGCACATCAAAAGAAATTACCAACAGAGTGAAAAGACAGCCCACAAATTTAAAAAAGATTTTAACTAATAAGTAGTCAGACAAAGGTCTTCTATCTAGAATCTATAAAGAACTGAAAACTATTAGGGTTCCAAAATTCAAAGACCCAATCCTGAAATGGGCAGCTGAGAAGAACACACACTTCTCAAAGAAAGAAATTCAGCAAGCCTATAAATACATGAAGAAAGGCTCCACATCACTAGCCATCCATGATATGCAAATTAAAACAACCCTGAGATACCATCTCACCCTAGAAAGAATGGCTACCATAAAGAAATCAACCAGCAACAAATGTTGGAGAGGCTTTGGGGAAAGAGGAACCCTTCTCCACTGTTGGTGAGAATGCAAATCAGTGCAACCATTATGGAAAGCAATGTGGAGGATCCTTAAAAAATTAAAACTGAAAAGCCAGGCGTGGTGGCTCACACCTGTAATCCCAGCACTTGGGAGGCTGAGGCAGGAGAATTGGTGTGAGTTCGAGACCAGCCTGGGCTACAAAAGTGAGCTCAAGGCCAGCCTGAACTGCATAGTGAGACCCTGTCTCAAAAAAGCAAAAAGAAAGAAAAAATTAAAACTGAAAATCCTATTCAATCCAGCTATCCCCCTACTGGGAATTTTCCCAGAAGAACTGAAAACTTCATACCATACCAATATCTGTGCACCTATGTTTATAGCAGCCCAATTTGTAATAGCCAAATCTTGGAAACAAGAAAAATGCCCATCAACTGAAGAATGGTTGAAAAAGATGTAGTATTTTTATACAATGGGATATTATTCAGCTCTAAAGAATGATAAGCTGGAAGACTTCATATATAAATGGATGTATATTGAACATATACTCGTAAGTGAAATAAACCAGACCTACATGTGTAAATATTGCATAGTCTCCCTAGTATAAGAACTCTAAAGAAGAAATAAAAATGGAAAGGCATAACACAGCTGAATGTGTTACCGATTAAACAACGAAGTGATTGGAAGCAGAAAGGAGAGGAAACATGGCAGGAGCAAAACCATGCACTTATGTACACAAAACGAATCAGAAATAGGTCCTAAGAACCTTCAAAAGGCTTATCACATTGATCATAGCACCATGCAACACTAAAACTACGCTCAGAATGCCTGTTATTCTGGTCTATTAGATGTGTACTGCTTCTAATGTAAACTCAGTTACTGTTATACTCTCTCTCAAGTAAATGGTTGGTTAACAAAAAAACAAGAAAGGGTATTAATAGAGAGTAAGAGATTGGGCAAAATACCATAGGCTTGACAGGCTACAATTTTGTACAACCTTGGATTTCTAAATGTCTGTGTAAAAATGTGTAGAGAGTTTTTAGAGTATCAGTGATTCATGGAAAACATCAATGTCAAGCTAAGTCAAAGATGTTTGATATTCAGAAAGCCAGTGATGTTAAACTCAATTACCTATGTTATAAAGTAAGAGTATCATGAAGATTCTCTGCTGGAAGGTTGAGAATGTAAGTTAGCAGACCAAAAGTTGGCGAAAAAGAAGGGCTATGAGGATAGCCAATATTTGGCCCTAGCCCTTCAAGGTCAGTAAGGAATCAATGCTGTAATATCCCATAACTCAATGGTGTCCCAAATTTTCTGGTCAAGGAGATTATGGGACCTCAGAGGAAACAGATAAATGAACTATAGCGTGTGTAAGGAGAGTCACCCAGAGAAACATCATTCTCTCCGGTTTTCACAGAAAGCAAACTGGTCAAGCAATGGCCATGACTCATCCCGAAGGCTGACACTGACAACAGTTCTACAAAGTGCTGTATATGGTTCCAAAGTTAATCCTGAGGGATTTGACCTTGGAAGCTACAAAAGATGAATGTTTTTTTTATATAGGTCTTGCTTTAATTTGCCTTTGATCACCCAGTGGAAAAGCTTAATTACGAGGCATCAAATGCAGAACTAGATTAGTATGATGAGCTGTAAGAGGCTTAAATCAACAACCTCCAACATTGCCAGTTTCACCAGTAACCCACTACAATTATGGAACATTAGACTATGTATACATCTGCTTCCTCTCAGTTCAAAGAGAAGAAATTTTTTCTTTTTTTTTCTTTCCTTACCAATACCAATCAGAAAATGCATCATGTGCACATTCTGTGCTCTGTATAACTTATTATGAGGACAATGTGAAATGTGTCAATTATTGCAAATGTACTACTAATGTGTTTAGAAACTATCATATTGTTATTTCTTATTTAAAATAATTTTAAAAAGATAGGAGAAAAAATATATTAAGAATTTCAAAAGACCTGGAGTAAGGCTAGTGGTAGAGCATTTACCTACCATGTAAGAGACCTTGAGTTCCATCCCCAGCACTGAAAAAAGAAAAAAGAAAATCAAGATGGTAACAACAAAGCTTTTAAGCAGTGCAGAGCACTCTGGGGGCAGGCAAGTGCCCAGCTCACACACCCAAGAGGCCGGCCTTCACTGTAGACATTTCCAACTCAACATGTTCAAAATTTAAATTTTTTAATCACTTATCTATTTATTCATCTATTTATTTGGTACAAAGTCTCATTACGCATCTTGGACTCATAGTGATCCTCCTGTCTCAGCCTCCCCAGAGCTGGGCATGCCTTACCATGGTCAGTTTCAGTGGACAATACTGTGCACCTAGTATTCTGGAGCTGGCACAGCACATGATACCAGGGATCAAATAAACCCTTGCACTTGCCAGGTACACACTTAGACTGCCAAACTATCTTCCCAGCCCCACATGTCCAAAATTTAATCAATTTTATCCTAACCCACTGCTGCCCCACAAATTCCTCACCTTGAGAAGTATCTGCCCTGTCATTCAGGTTAGAGTCCTTCCCTCCATTCCCACCTCTGACACCACACTTCTCCCACCCTGTCTCTCCCTTAGCCAAAACCACATTGTTCTTGTAGCAGCCTCCTAACCACATCCTGCCTCTCGTCTCATACCCACACCAAACTGTTCTCCCTCAGCCAATGCGGGATCCTCTAGAACTGCAAATCTTCAGTGCAGAGCCCTCAGCATGGAGCTAAGGCCTCAATGTTACTTCGCTTCATTCTCCAGCATCACTGGGGAAACACCCCTGAGCCACATTCAGATCCTTCACATCTGCCATTGTGGTGGCTCTTCCTGAATGCCAGGCCTCCTTTCTGAGACACTGAGACTCAGTGGGTACAACTCCTCGGGGTTCTCATGTCTTCCTGTTCATGAAACTGAATAACCCCTGTTTGCTGGTCTGATCCCTCAGTGGCTAGAAAGCTACTGAGGCTGCCTCTTGGCTCCTGACTACAGCTCTGAAACTGGCATGGGGCCTGGCTATGTAGACCACTCTAGTCTGGCTGGGGCAGGTTGTACCTGGGGCAGGTAGAAACACAGAAGGCCATGACCCTCCAAACACCAGTGGATCAAAACAGATAAATGAACAAGTAAGCACCATCCACATAGCTTCTTCCAAGTCTCTCTAGAAGAGAGATGAGAGACACCAGCCAGACAGCTGGCACACAGATCTCCTGCACTCTTGTTTATTGCAAGACACAGAAGTGCACATTTAACTTGGGGTCAGACAATTGGGTTGTTCAGGGCAGTGCTTAGGGTGGCCCGCCCATCCAAGGCAGGGGCGAAGGCGCCTCTAACATCTTGTATCCTGATAAATTTCCTTTTTTATAGAATGAAAAAGGAAAGCAGATCCCTGGATGAGAGGCAACATTTATACTCCCTATGACTTCATTTTCTGGTATCCAGATCATTTAAAAACTTGAAAAAGAACAGGATGTCTTTCTTTACCCGCATACCTAATTATCAAGAATACTGAAACTGTTTATATCATTTTAGGGGAATAAGATAAGAAAACATCTTAAGAGGAAACATGACCCATACTTTTAGAGCTGGACATCATATGCGGGAAAACATCCCGTATGAGATCAATATCAACAGGGTTCACTGTATTTTAAATAGTGGGATTTAAGTAGGCTTTTATTCATAACAAGATGGACAGTCCTTTACATTACTCTGAGACCACAAGGAGACAAAGGGAGAGGGAAGTGGTGGCCCAAAAGCACATCCTTGGGATCCTAGATGAAGTGAAATTAAAATGCACTTTTTCCAGAAAACCAAACAAAGTGTAAGTAGAAACAATTAGATGATAACAATTCCTCTAGTGGAAATATATGTTGTATGTTTCCTTGCCTACTTATAATGGAGCTAAAAGAAGCCTGAGTCCCACAGTTACACATGGGCTGGTTTAAAGCTAAGCTTTAATTTAGAATGAAAATAACCAGGGAAGAAACAGGGACAGGGACTTTGGTGTCCGTAGAACTGGAGCCACTCAAGATTATCCAGCTAACTAACATCAGATTTTGACCAGGCAACCACCAGAGAATAAACAGCTCATGCTGAGAAAACTAGGTTCCAAACCATTAAGGCATTCTCATCCTCAGAAAATGTAAATATCATTTAAGAAACAATTATTACAAGTTATATCATCTAAGGATAAGCTCAGAGACATGGGTATTTCTTTTTTTAGAATTTTTTTTTATTTTATCTATTTATTTTTTTCTTGTTTCAGAATCTGTTTGTTTATTCACTCATTTATATGGCTGGCTCAGCCCGCCCTGAGGGCAGGGCTGGCGCAGCATGTGGTGCAGGGGATCGAACCGCAGTCCCTGAAGCCGCCCAAGCTTCCCCAAGCAGGGTCTTTAGACCACTGAGCCATCCCTCCGAGCCCAACATGGTTATTTCTCAGAGGAAAAAAAAACAAGGAGCTTTCATAATTTAGTTTGGACTTTTGAGCCCAACTTTGCCAAGTAATACGCAGCACCATTTTGCAAAGCTTCAGTTAAAGATTCCATTCTGATTTTAATGGAAAGATCAGTCACATCCACAACCCAGGTGAGCTCCTGCTTTCCTCTCCAGGTTTCTTCTCTGAGAACAAACAATAGGAAGATTCGAGTCCCAGGAAGTAGTCTGCGACATACGTGGATATTTCTAATTTACAGGTAGAAAACTCTCCAGTTAAAAAACAGGCTAGCTAGTAATCTATTTAAAACCACGGCTGACATGATAAATGAAACAGAATAAATGTATACAGCAAGTGAGCCTCCGCGGGAACACGGGAGGACCGGAGAGCTTCTGCTGACAGTGACTTTCCCGTCAGTGGTCTGTCTCTCTTGGAGGCAGCTGTCAATCACGGGCCAGCCTGCGCTCCCGGGGGAGTTCATTGTGCCCGCAGACAGTTGTGGAATAACTGCTCCTAGGCGTCGGAGCAGCAGATGGAGTGTATCTGTCAATCATTGTCACTAATTATTAACTTCTGTCACTCAGAGCAAGGCAACATCTCTGCTCCTGATCCGCCGTGATTTGATCTGCCACGCCACCTCAGAGACAGACGGAGCAACCCTTCATTCTGGTCACACTCACAGCACTTTGCTGGGTCAGCCCCGGTGACTCGCGCGTGCACCCCCGACCAGGCTAGCACAGGTGGGTGTGCCCACACACTCCAGCTTCGAGAAGCACAGCCACCTCAAGGGGCCTCCTCAGGGGCCCAGGCCAGGGGCACTGGCTTCTGCTCATTAATTATTAAAAGAAGATAGTTTTTATCTTGGCTGCTGGCAAAACCAGCTGAAGTAAGAGAGGACCAAGTGGGAGGGTTTCCTTCTCTTTGCACCACCCTGGGACAGGCGATTATCGGTCAAGTTCACATTGATTATATTCCTGTGATCCTTTCTCAACCTTCTGATTTGAGATGTCAGCCTGAATAATTAATTAAGGCATCTGTGAGGCATGCTTTGCAAACAGGAGCTGTAACCTAAGGGGATATTTGCCCTTCATGATGAGACTGGAAAGGTGACCTAGGGATTTTTGAGCCCAGCCTCCATCACAGATGATGACTTGCCCAAGGTCACAGGGCCCACAGCTCTGGAGGCCTACACGGCCTCGCACCCATGCTAACATATGGAGCATCTTGTAAACTGGGTAGCTACCGATGGTCCGGGAAGATCAACAAAGTTTCTTTGTAGAGGCTGAGTCAACACAATTACTGGCTCTGGAGTCTCTGAAGTCGGCTCTTGGGTGCCCATTGAACAAGTCACTTGCCCTCTGTGACACATGACCTTCATATGAAAAGCAAGGATAGTTACAGAGTCTTCCTCTCCTAAGAGTCAGTGTGAATAATCCAGGTGGCAGCACCCTGCACAGGACCTGTGTGGTGTGTTCAGAGCTCCTAGTGAGTGCTTGCAATGATTCCCACACCAGGCCAGCACTGGGGCTGGTCTAATCTCAAAAAGTAAAAGTTGAATTTTTAAGAACCATTGGGAAATGTTTATCTTTTTTATGTACAGGTGATGTGACTGACGTTAACCAAGCTCTAAGTCTAACAAATCTTGCTCTGATTTCTATAACTAGGTCCTCAGAGGGCTCACCTCTACGAATCCACAAGGATTGGTGGTAAGCATAGTGATCACTTGTGAGGAAATACTGATGTACAGTTGGATGGGTCTCTTGGAAAGCAGTTGAACTCTTGAGTGACCAGAGCATCCCCTCACTCTGCCATTTTCATTTGCTTTCACAAATCCATGATGGAAGATGCTCTAGGGAGTTCTAGTCTGAGCCTGATTAAAAACTAAAATAAATTCCAAATTGTGAAACCACAGGATTTGACTACATTTGAAAAGTCACCCTGATGCTTCCAGCACCTACCAAGCAGGGATACTCTAGGCCACCCAAGATGAAAAGCTGGGACCCCACCAGACTCACTGTTCCCATTACAGTAGCTGTGTAACAAATTATCCCAAAGCTATGGCATCAACATTCATTTATTGCCCTGGTCTCTGGGGCCTCATAAATTGGGCTCCTAAGTCTCCTCAGGCATCTCTGTCTTGTCTCAGACTCTTCTTATGATCCCTCCAGCCTGTCAGCTTATGGCAGTCAGGCTTCTCAGGGGGCAGCCAGGGCTCCCAGTATCCATGGAGAGGGAGATAGGAGAGGGGAGATAGGGAAGCTGCCTTTCACCTCCTATGCCCTAACCTTCAAAGTCACGCCACCTCTCTTGCTCCACATTCTCTTTGTTGAAGGTCAGCCTTGCAATACAAGAGTATGAATCCAAACTATGTCAGTATAGCCATATCTGGAAATTAAAATCCAAAATCCATAGCACCCTCTTTGGGCAGCGACAGCATCTCCAGAGAACCTCACAACTCCAGCTCTGGGAGAAGATGGGGGAAGGTGAGGGCCTCCATTGAAGACAGCAATAGGACAGACCTCTGTGGCCCTGAGTGGGAAAAGGTAAGGAAGACACTACCTGACATCAAGTTCTGCCTCTACTTGCAGTGTGTTCAGTTATATGCAATGTTTTTCTTTGCCCAGCAATTACCCTAATAACTCTTTAGACTGTGGGAGGCCCTCCAGTTCCTGAAATGCACCATCCTTTGTCCTGCATAGGGCCTTGGCTTAATCCATTCCCTCTACAAAGAACATTTCCTGTCCCCTATCCCAAATTCTTGCTGAACTGCTCTTTATTTTTAGGTCTTGACTGCTTTATCACTTCTTTAGAGAGCCTCTCCCCCACTACACCTCCCTCCCCACTCAGGTCATGCCTCCCAGTTTTACATCTTCTAATGCTCTGCATTTCTCTCTGGTAATTGTTTCTAAGTGTTCCTGGGAATTTTTGTTTTGTTTTGTTTTGTTTTAATTGGGTATGATAAGATAACAGATATAGAAACAAATACCCTGAAAGAAGAGTTTGTAACTTACAGTTCTCAGAAGAGTTTACAGCGCACCATGCAGGGTTAAGCGATAAAGCAGCGGGTTCAAATGACAGAAAGGAACTTGGGGAGAGTACAGTCCAGTGCCTCTGAAGTGATTTACTCAGGAAGAAACAGGCAATGCAGGATAGACCCTTGGATTAATTTAGGATTGTCTACTTCAATTCCATAGGCTCTGGGATATAGAGGCAGTGTGACACCTTGTGTTTAGATGTTGCCCTCTAACACCTCATACAGCCATAGGTGAGGTTCTTCAGATGGCTGGATCTAGTGTGCAACTGATTCAAAGTGCAATACTAAGATTAAGAGAGCCAGGATAGGGGGTGTGTGATTACTAAATGAGTCCATTGATTGGTCTGGCACCCACCCTGAGCCAAGTAGCCTAGATAGAATATAAAAGAGACAAAAAGAAGCTGCTATTGTTCCTTGTCTCTTATTGTTTGATGCCTTATACCTTCTGTTTTCTGCCTGGCATGTACCATTTCTCCTCTGTGATGCCCATCCACCATGCCATGCTGCTTTGGGCCCAGCTGATATGGACTAGAACCTCCACAAACTGTGAGGTACAATAAACTTTCCCTCCTTTAACTTTGGGTGCTGGATATTTTGTCTTGGCAACAAGAAAAGTAACCAAGGTGTCCAGTTGTGTCCCTGGCCCTAGGATTACTGGGGACCAAATAAATAATGGTTTGGTGTTGGAGAATTGGATAAAAGAGGTGGTCAGGGATAGATCTGAATTGGTTGTTTTACATATAAAAGATGTGCTGTTGGGCAAAACATTTACTGTCTCCAAAAATTACCTAGAAAGGAGAAAGGATTAGCACTGTATCATATAATTGAGAAAGTTTTAAAAAGCATAAATAGTAACTGATAGTGTGGTTATTTGCTCAAAGCTAACCTTCCCTATGTAGTCTAGACCTCATGATGACAGGAGTAGGCTATCTTACCACCAAACCTCAGGGCCGGCTAGCTGGAAATGACAGCAACATCCTGGCTACTTGGCAAAGTCACAAGAGAGGCTCCAGGTACCTGGTCCTGTGGCTGCCAGCCCTTTTGCTCAAGGAAGGCACAGTGTCATTTGCTTTTTTCTCTAGGGTTTTTACATATAGCCCCTTATGTCTCCTAAATATGTCTTGTGATATGCACAGCAAAACTTGGTGTACACTTTCCAGTTTTGTGACCTGAGTATATTCAAGTGCCCTGGCTTTAATACAAAGGCCCAGAGCCTTAGGCTGACATTGCCTAACAGAACTTGGGAAATAATTCCATATTTGTACTGTCTAATTCAGTAGACAATAGCCACACATGGCTGTTGAGCACCCAAAATGTGAGTAGTGCAACTAAGGAATTATATGTTGCAGCTGTGTTTAATTATCTTTAAAAAAATAACCACATGTGGCTAGCAGCTACTGCATCAGACATCACAGCATCTATCCTCAAACTCAAGCATAGTTCTAAATCTTAAGGCAGAAAAGTAACTGAGCTCAAGGACAACGCAACAGAAGACAGGGCTATCTCTGTGCCTCCAGGGCCCCTGGTACTGACCAGCTCTGAGCATCATTTAAAGAAGAGGAAAAAATAAATTACAAAGGGTGAATTCAGAGGCCTTCTCTGCTGATTGCTCCATTCAATACAACCTTTTCTGAAAATTATATTCAGACTGCTCCTCTCACTAAATATTAGAAAGCTAGAGAGCTGGAAGCCAGCATTAGAAAACCAACAGGCTTTTGCCCAGAGCATCCTTTCCATCATCCAGGCACCTGCACAGAAAGCAGAAAACATCTCGGGCCAATTTTTTTTTTTAATTCTGAAAGATCTGAATGCCTGAGCCACACTGCATGGGGTGAGAAGGTATGCAGAGTATGCTACTGAAGGAATCTGAAAACCCCAGGAAGGGCCATCGGCTTAATCTGGAACTGACCAGGCCCACAAGCAAAACTAATGGTCCAGCTATATTCGTCATTAGTGGAGTGGGATTTTACCCTTTACCTTATCCTTATCATGATAGTTATTTCCCACCTCTGCTACCAAGCAGAATGAATTTTGTGAGAATGTTAAATTATTTGCCATTTCTGAGAGGAAGGGAATCAATTAAAAAAGAGAAAAGGGAAAATTAATTTCTTCATCACTTGTGCTGATCATTTAAGATAAGAATTCCCCCATGGGGATACTTGTTTAAAAAAAAAATTGCAGTTCTAAGATTTTGCTAGAGAGGAAGTTCTCTTTCCATGGTGCTTAACATGCCCATCTCCCACCGTTTTCTTGCAAAAGAGGCTTGAAATTCCATACAACCTTCAGCCTTATGTAGCCTTGTCTACTTCTCCATAGCATAAAAACTCAAATTTTGAGGTGCTTGGCAACGGACACCCTACCTAGAACCTGCCAAGACATCTTCACTGCGTCCACTTTAGAAAATAGAAATGCATCTTGTTTCTTCCACAAACCCTGTACTCCTTCTGACACATCAACATCTCTCTGAATAATGGGGCCATGTGTACCCCAACACCACACTCCCCTACCTGCCCCCTAGTATTTGGCCAAAAGCTTCCAGCAAGTCTCTGTATATGCTCTCATAACCTCTGACAACTCAAATCCCTAACAATATTTCTGCTGGAAGAACTTTTATAAAATATTACAATCAATTCAATTGGATTAACGTGTTTGAACCTCTAAGTTCAACATAGTGGAAAACATAATACTTCTCTATTACATCAAGTGTCTGGTCAGATATATATCACAAGAAACTGAAACCAGAGGCACTGGGGGGACCCTGTTTATCCCAACTTAGCAAAAGGGATTATCTGACAGTTGGAAATGAAAAACTACTAATAAACATTATGGTTTATTGAAAAGTTTAAACAATAAGATTAAGGAAACTTCTGCAATATTAAGAAATGTATATTATCCTACTTTACCTTGCTTGGGGAATTCCTCAAGGATTTATTATTCTGTTACACCACCAAAAAAGCCTGTGTTATGTTAAGGGATTCTGCCTTCTCGCCTACACTCCCCATGAATCTAAAATTAAGAGGCAATCTTTCTTCAGCACATTGTACTTCCCCAAATTAGGTTTGGTTTCCAGAGCAGAATTTGGAAGCCAGTGTTTTGTTCCCCAGGAACCACTGGCCCCTAATAATAAATGCTCTAGAGAAAAGAGCCTCTTTTCCTCCAGTGCTTCTGCTGTTGGTGCTAAAATGCAGGCATCTGATACTGACAGAATGCTAGGATGGGAAGCTCTCTGTCCTCCACAGCCAAGGACACTACAGAGAGTGGCCTGGTCTTTGGACAACCAGAAGCAAAAAAGGTCTCAAGACCTACAGGGTCTTGAGTTGGATGGTCTGGCCCATGGCAAAGCCCTGCTTCCTAACTACCTTGATCCCTGCCTTTATAGCTCATCTTTTCCATGGCCACTAATAGTGATCCAGTTCTCTCTCTCTCTCTCTCTCTCTCTCTCTCTCTCTCTCTCTCTCTCTCTCTCCCCACCCCCACAAGGATTTCAGAAGCAGGCTACAATATTGTTGTCAGGATCCAAAGCTCCAGATGGGGAAACACTGAGCTCAGAATCCTGCACTGCAAATAAAGGATACTGATCATGTAACCCAGGTATAAATGTATCCTGGGAGAAGTAATAAGAGCTGGGATGTCAAGACCCCAGACCTACATAACTGTGACCTTGATTCTGCTCTTCTGTTCCCACATGATCACTCTGTCCTGCCCCACATCACCTGAAACATAAAGCTCAGCCCCTTGATCAGCAGCTACTGGAAATGCATTCTCACTGAGCATTTGGTGAGTTCTGGTAGAATTTATGGAAATTTGGGCATGACACAGGAGTGGGAGGAGTCACATCAGGGAGAGAAAGGCATGCCACCACTCTAGCCCTCCATCTCGCATACTGAGCATCCCACACCTGATAAGTGGAGCTGGGCATTACACCACTCTAGGGGCACTCTCTGCCAGGTGATGCTGCCTTTTTGAATTGTTCCTACAACTAGGAAAGAAGTCCTATGTACTCTGGGGAGACCTAACTAAAAACGTCAGGGTCAGTGAGCTCCGTCTCATGCAGTTTATGGGGTAAAACCTTCAGCTAGAAGTTAAAGGTTTCTCTCTTCCACATTGCTGATTAGCAACACAGATGGCAGTCAGTAATCCTAGTGGTATGCATGCCAGCACAGCCTGAATCACAGGACCCCCAAGGACAAGATCTTTTTAGTAGAAGGGAAGAAGATAATGTTTGTATTCTCTCAAGTCTACCTGACTCCTTGAGTAACTTCTAGAAATCTTTGTATTTCCAAGTCTCACTTTACCACCACTGCAGAATGGGTATCATATGTCCATATGGCACTGGTTAAACCTTTGCTAGTGCTAGCACATTTAAAATTCTGAAACGCTAAACCCAAACTACTTTCCTATTCCTAAATATCTTTATCTCACTAACCTACTGCTGCATGTGTTTAACCCTTATCTTCTCCTTATGATCTAATTATCCAAAGGCCCCAGAGGCAGCCATCAGTTTCCTGAACACACTCTCAGTTGGAGGTGTGAGGGCAGATCTCTGTTCCTCCAGGTTAGCTCATTTAGGGCTTGCTTTAATCCATTATGTTCATGTATGTTGGAAATTTCCCCAAATGCATTTTAATCTCCATCTGCCATTGTAGGGAAATTTTCCCAAATTTTTTTGTTATTACATCTTGTAGTTCTAGAATATGATGTTTAAACCACCAAACCTCAAGACAGGCCTATATTTCAAACTCTAAATCTTTTTTGGAAATTTCTGCATCATAAATTGTTAGCTACACACCCAATCATGGTTTGCACTGGCATTCAGTTATATTCTTTTAGCACAAAGGAATTGTCACTCGAACTTCATGTTTTTCAAGCTCACAGGAGATTGCAAGGAAGCCACATTTGGATCCAAGGAAGGTCATTTCATTAAAAGGAACACCTCAGTGCAACAACACATCCCATTTGTCAATGTTGAGAGAAATAACCAATGAAGCCAAATATAATAGAAATCATCCAAGTGCACAGCAGTGTCCACTCATAGTGACATCTGTCTCTGGCCCTGTACACACAGTCCCCATGTAATATAAGCATTCTAATATGGAAACCTCTAAACATAAGCATGGCCCACACTTTGTGGGAAGGTGGGGATGGGCTGCACAAAAAGATGGAGTCAGAAAACAGCACTGCTCATCTGGTTGAATGGTGAAGGAAATCCTTCCTGCTGCACAGACTTTCTGAGTGAAAAGAGCCACTGCTTTATCCCCCCTTGCCCCAAATGCTCCTTACAGTGCCATGGATAGCAAGTGTTAGTGTGCCATTTTATAGACTAGATGGAGAAACTGAGATCCTGAAACGCAGTGGTTCGTTGGAGGTCACCCTGCGAGGGAGTCACAGAAGTAGATTTATGCTCAGGTCTGTTTACACCTCAAAGTGTTTCCCAGTAGTTCTCCAAAGTGCTGCATCCACTGTCTGAGCCCCTGTTGCAGCACCCACACCTCTGCTCCCTTGCTGGCTGGGACAAGGGACTCAATTCCTCCTGAAGTAGTCCTACTTCCCATCAGCACCCTACTCTTTTCAATCTTCGTGTCTCCACTCTCTTCTGTCCTCTTTGTCTCTTGTCAGCTGCCTTCTACCTTGAGTAGGATAATTAAAGGGAAGCTTTTGTTTGACCCAGTGAGTAAAAAAAATAACATACAATTAGAATGGTTCATTTAAAACAAGAAAAAAGAAAATATTGTAGCAACAACCAAGAACCCAACCTGCTCCAAATTCACATCCATTTTACTTCACGAAAGCAGGAACAAGTAAAGGGAACCGATGAGACAGATAAGCATCAGTACTGCTGACCAGCCTGTGTATGCCCAATGGGTCAGGACAGAAAACAAGGGAGATGGTTCCTAGCCAAGGAAACTTGGGTTCTTACTTCTCATAAACTTACATTGTGTCTAAATACAAGCACTGCCACCAACACAAAGCTGGTGGTTGGGCCAAGTGCTGCAAAGGTTTAATTCCATTGGACTGAGGGCTTGGAACCAGTTTTGCTACAATGTCTCCCCCATGCTTATTGTGTGCCAGGCTCTGTGGCAGGAATCTCTACCTGCCCCTGCCCCTGCCCCTCCTAATTAGCTTTAAGGGAATTCTCTACTTCTCCTTGTCTCAGAGTGGACATAGAGCCTTCGTCATCACTGTGCTGTCATCTACTCATTCACCTTTCTGAGCCTCAGTTGCCCTGGGCTGCTGCCAGTCAAGAGCTGAGACTTGACCCCAATGGGCCTCAGAGCCTGTGTAGTTAACTCATAGCTGCCCTGATTTGGTACATCATAGGCACAGAAATTAAACAGCAATATCCTACCAGTACTTTTTTTTTTTTTTTTTTTTTTAACAAAATCAACCAAATAATGGGCTGGGGTAAAAAAATCAAACAGAAAACACCAATCTTCCAAATTCATTTTCAAAGCCAGTATAACATTGATACCAAAATTCACAAAGAAACAGCACAAAATGCTAATATTTATCTTATTCATGAATAATGAATAATAATCTAAATAGGTTATTAGCAATGAGAACGATGTTACATATTAAAAGATTAATATACCACAGGCATGGCAGTGAATGCCTTTAATCCCAGCACTTGAGAGGCTGAGGCAGGTGGATTGCCACAAGTTCAAGGTCAGCCTGGACTATACAGAGAAACCTTGTTTCAAAAAAAGAAGAAAACTAGCATGCCATGACTAAATAGAGCTCATCCCGAAATGCAGGAATGGTTCCATTTGGGGAGTTTAACTTACTACAATTCACTGCAACAACAAATCAAGTAGGGACCACATACTCATTATAAGTATGTAGATGCTGGGGAAAATTATACATTTTAACATTCATTCCAGATGCTATAGTTTGGATAATTGCCACCAAAGAGCCTATGCTATTAAAGACTTGAGCACCTATCCATGGCACTACTGGAAGGTGATGGTACCTCTAAGATGTGGGGCTTAGCTAAACACAGTCTGGCCATTCAAGAGTGACCTTGAAGGAAATGTTTCAACCCTGACCCTGCTTCTTTCTTTCTTTTACTTCCAGATTCCTTGAAGAAAACAACTTGCTCCATGTGCTCTCTGCCACCATGTGCTATCTAAGTATAGGACCGAGAGCCATGGGCCACCTGACCATGATCTGAACCTTTAAAACCGTAAGCTAAAATAAACCTTTCCTCTTCTTAAGATGATTATTTCAAGTAATTTTGTTATAGTAACAGAATCCGAACAGTATATTTTAAGAAGAAAAAGAAAAAACTCTTAGAATAAATAGATATAGAGACCCAAATCGCACTGCTGGGAGCTGAGCCTGCGCGCCCGCTGCGGGTAAGCTCCCTGCGCCCCTCTGCCCCACCTCTGAGTTCCCGCGACTAACTTCCTGTTCCAGCTCAGGGTCAGGATCCTAGGCCTGCCTTCCCTTTCCCCGCCCCCCCCCTTTTTTTTTAAACCCCTCCAGCCCAAGCTCCAGCACCGAACCCATCAAATTGCCAGTTTGGCAACCGATCTGGTCCGCGAGCCAACCAGGACTACTCAATCCCAAAGCTCCACCTCCACCTACAGACCACATCCGCCAGGATTCACAAAAGCTAGCAGCCAGAGCCCCAACACAAGAGTCAGAAACCTCTGTAGAAGAACCACCTTGGAGTCTCCAGACCAAACACCCATAGACACAGCATAACATCACCAAAGTGCAGAGGTCGCTTCCATACAAAATGATAACAACAAGGAGTAGGAGGCAATCTCAGGACCCGTGCCCACCCAAACCAAATACAGAAGACACTATCATGGAAGAAAATGAGAATTATACAGATGAAACC
>PVJA010043960.1:0-16407 GCA_004027025.1 Myocastor coypus | reverse complement strand
TCGAACTCAGGACCTTGAGCTTGCCAGGCAGGCACTTGTGCCACCGAGTTACATCTGTAGCCCCTCAGTAATTTCCTTACTATTGTGCTGTAGGTTGTTGTGTAATTATTTTGCTGCTGTCATTATGATCCTGATGTGTACTTTTTTTTTTTCTTTTTTGTGGACTATTGAATTATTTGGCTCAGCTCACGTTTTAATGATTGAGTACGGGGGCAGAGGTGAACTTTCCCAGTTAAGCTAGGCACAGTGGCACTCACACCTATAATCCCAGCACTCAGTGGGCTGAGGCAGGAGGATTTTCATGAGTTCCAGGCCAGCCTGAACTCCATGCTGAGTCATAAAACATGTGGGACTCTGTATCTAGAGGTACACTTAGATATACTGAAGGTTCCAGCAACATTCAGTGTCAGAAATGACGGCCCAGTTCCTCTACCACATACTCCTTATAGGCAGGTGATTAACATTTTCATTGGGATGAGTTAATGGGGAGTCAGCCAGAACAGGAAGAAGCAAGGAGACACGGTGTTCCTGGCTGCAGCATTAGCCTTGCACTGCTCCAGGGAGCAAAGGCCTGTCTGTCCAGCAGAGCAACAGGCACTTTAGCACAACTAACACCCTATGTCACTCCAGTTGTGCTGGTCAGAAGTCTGGGCACCACATGATGCTAACTGAGGGTCCCAAAAGCTAGAATCTGGGTTTCCCTGGCATTCTCATTTGGAATGAGAGTGGGACACTGCCAAGCACGTGGCTGAGCAGAATTCAGCACCTTGTGGCTCTAGGACAAGCCCTGCTTTCCTTGTTGGTCTCCAGCCAAGATCCACCTTCCGTTCCTACTGGGCTATCCACATTTCCTTCCCTATCTCAATTTCAGCTAAGAACTACAAGATCCCTTTCATCAGACGCCTCAACACAATCTCAGGTGTGATGTCGCATGTCACAGGCCCAACCCACACACACAGGCCGGGTCACTGCCGGCTGTCTTCAGATCCTGACAGCCGCAGCTAAAGCGATCAGGCCTTTGTTCCAGCCACAGTGTTTACTTAGTGCATATAGTTGTTTCCCAGGGCTGCCTGACGAGTCACCATGAGCATGGGTGGCTTCCCACAGCAGAAATGGATCTCACACTTGGGAGGCTGGTGCCCTGGGGGAGAACCTGTCCTTTTCTCTTTCAGCTGTTGGTGGCATCTCTTGGCTTAGGGTCAACATGGCACAGGTCTCTGGCTCTGTTCGTACTGCTGTCCCTTCTGCACATTGGTCTCCTTTTCATTTGGTCCCTCCCACCCCTCAAATCCTTCTGTCTCAGCCTCTCACATGTTGGGAGTAGAGGCCCTAACCAGTCTCCTTTTTTACGAAGATGTGGGTTGTTCTTTTTCGGGTTCTTTCAAATACCAGGTGGATTTTGCCTTGAGACCCCTACCTACTTCATCATCGAAAACTCTACTTTCCAGTCTGGTTCAGCTCTAGGTCTCAGGTGGACACTCATACTTATTACAGCTTTTTGTTTTGTGGTGTTGGGGATTGAACGCAGGGCCTCAAATCTGCTAACCAAGTACTGAGTCACTTAACTACACCCCAACCCTTTTTATTAGGAGACTGGGTTTGACCAGATTGCCCAAGCTATCTCAAACTTCAAATCCTGCTGCATCTTCTTGAGTATCTGGAAGTGCTGCCATGCCCAGCTCCTTCTACCTTTAAAATTTCTTTAACTGATACAAGCTAAGCATGATGGAATATACCTCTAATTCCAGTGTTCTGGAGGCTAAGGCAGGATGATTGTAAGTTTGAAACCAGCATGGGCCATTTAGCAAGATCCTGTCTAAAAAAAAAAATTTTTTTTTTTTTTTTTTTTTTGTATTTTAGGGAAGGGTCTGTAGGGTGTTCAGGGACTCACTACTAGATCAGACTCATAGTGATCTACCTGTTGACAGCCTCCCAAGAACTGGAATTACAGGTGTGTGCCACCACACACAGGCAGTCTCAATTTGCCATCTCAGCATGCCCCGTGGGCAGGACCAGCATGGCAATCCCTGGGATCCAACTCCCAGCCCATTGCGTCTGCTTGCAGGCACTTTAGTCCTCTGAGCTATTTGGTCAGCTCTGTCTAAAATTTTTTTAAGCCGGGTGTGGTGGCACACGCCTGTAATCCCAGCACTCGGGAGGCTGAGGCAGGAGGATAGGTGCGAGTTCGAGACCAGCCTGGGCTACAAAAGTGAGCTTAGGACCAGCCTGAGCTGCATAGCGAGACCCTGTCTCAAAAAGACAAAAAAAAAAAAAAAATTAAAAAAAAATTTTTTTTTTAAAAATACTAGGGATGCAGCTTTTGGTAAAGTCTCTGGGCTCAATGGCCAGTGGTACAGATGATAATAATAATAATAATAATAATAATAATAATAATAATAACATGGTTGGAAAGATGATGTGAAATAATGCAGACCTGCTTGGGACAGGGCCAGGCAGCCGTGGGGACCCTAGCAGTTCTCACTGGGATTCTGACAGAGCTCAGGAGGAGAGGGGGATGCATAGCTGTGTGGTGTGGGCAGTGCTGACTGCGCTGACAGAGCAGGGCAGAGCTGGAGCCACCTGCAGAGTGAGCCAGCACCCAGGCTGTCCTCCTAGGAGCATTTTGCTGTCTGCCTCCCTTCCCAGGGAGGGCTTCCTCCTGTGCTTGTAGCTCATCCTGCACCTCCAGGCAGGACGGGCTGTCCCAGGAGACCAGAGTGTGACACACACCTGTCATCTCGGTACTGGGGAGGCTGAGGCAGGAGGATCACTGCAAGTTCCAGACCAGCCTGAGCTGCAAAATAAGTCCCTGTCTGAAGAAACAAAGCAAAATACTAAGAATAAGTAATTTTTAGCTTATCATGGGGCTGGGGAGATAGCTCTGTGGCACAAGTGCCTGTTTGGCAAATGTAAGGTTGTGAGTTTGAACCCCAATCCTGAAAAAAAAAAAAAAAGTAGCTTATCACAGTGGCAGATGTGAAGTACTTTGATATTTCATCCTTGATCTAAAGTAGCACACATGGGTATAAAATTAGTTAAATGTTCAGCAGCAGCACAGCAAGTTATATATAGGTTGGACATTCCAGACCTGAAAATTTGAAATTAGAAACGTTGCGCACATCTGAAACTTGGTGCACCAATTCCACAGTACAAAACATTATCTACAAAATGATTAAAAGTATTATCTCCAGTTATTTTCAGATGATGAGGCACACACAAGACAGGTGCATTTCATCTTGGTGGGATGACACACACCTGTAATTAAGCATTCTCAAAGGCTGAAGCACAAGAGTTCCATCACAAGTTTTAGCCCAACCTGGGATGTTAGGGAAATCCTGTCTCAAAATATTTAAAATAGGATTTAGTCTTTACTCAGTGTGAAGGCCCTGGGTTTAGTCCCCAGTAATGTATTTATAAGTATTTCAAAATGTGATGTGTAAAATCTGAAATGCTTAACTGGGTCTGATGGAGCAAACTTCTAATCCTAGCCAGTGGGGGCTAAGGCAGGAGGACTGCTGCACGTTCTAAGTTAGCCTGGGCTATAGTGAGTTCAAGGTCCCCTTGAACTGCGTAATGAGAAAGAACTCCCCACCAAACTAAAAAAGTAAAATATGAAATATTCATAAAGCACTTTTTTAAAAAAATGTATTTTTAGTACAGGGTCTACTGGATCTACAGAGTCTCACTACATAGATCAAACTCATAGTGATTCTTCTGTTTTCAGCCTCCCAAACGCTGGGATTACAGGGACGTGCCAGCATGCCTAGTCTTAGTCACTGTCTCAGTGCATATTAGGGGTGGGGTCAGGACGGCATGCCGGAGATGAAGCATTTTCAACAAGGGTTACTCAGCCTATAGAAAGCTTTTAGGCTTGACTGGAATTGGCAACCCTCCTGCCTCAGCCACCTCAGTGCTGAGATTATAGGACCATCCCGTTTGGCTCTTTAGTAAGCTCTTGTTTTACTAAAGAACACAACTGACTGCAGCGCTGCTCAACAGCTCCTGGGTGCCAGGCCGCATGCCTTCCATTCTAGGAAACTCCACTTTACCCTGCAGTGCTTGTCCTCTGAAGCTCACCTCTCCCCAGGGACTGCTGGACTACCCTCCCCCTTCAGGGACCTGCCAGACAGATCTGAGTGGCTGGGTTCTTTCGCTTTCTTTCCTGGAAGCCCCAGAGGGTCTGTTGGTCCAGAGAGCCTTGGCCTTTCGGGCATGCTCCTGGCTCTTTCCTGGAAGCCAGAGGCTCCCAGACCAGCCCCCAGTGGTACTGTTTTCTTAGCACAGAGTCCAGATGATTGGGCCAGTTGCAGCCCTGTTGTCTGTTGGGACATGGCCTGCTCTCCTCTGTTCCCAGTGGTGTCCTGTGCCCTCTGCCCCTGACCAGGTGGCATCCCTGACCTATCAGTTTTCCTGCTGCTCACTTCCCCCACGTTGGATGGGCTCCAATCTGAAAGGTGGGGCTGGGGGCCCTGGGTCGTTGCCAGGCAGCCAGCCATGAAGTTCTTGTCTCCCTTCCCAGAAAGGTGGAAAAAGTACAAAGTCACCCATTCCTCCAGACCTGGCAGCTGACCACAGGCCACCCATGTCCCATTTGCAGCCCTTCTGTGGCCACCCTCCTCACATCCAGGGCATGGTAGGCCTCGGGGGCTGTGACCTTGTCTCCCACCTCTGCACTTGGAAAGGGGTGGTGTGTGCGAGGGAGTGAGACTCAGCATTTCCATGAGCCACCCAGAGCCACCCGGAGGCCCAGAAACAGCCTGAGCCTGTGTTCTCCCCTTTTCCTTGCCCTGCAGTGAGCAAAGTGAAAATGTTATTTTTGGTGGCATCACCAGACAGCTGCTATCCTGGGCACCTTTGTTCTCACGGGTGTGGGGAGGCCAGCCTATGCTGCCTCTTCCCCACCTTCCTTTGGGTCCCTCCCCCACTTGGAATTTTATAATCCAGCTCCAGATTCCTAGGGACCCCTGTTGAGGGGAGAGGCCCTTCCTGTCCCCTGAGGCTGCTTGTAGTTCCTTCCAGGAAATAGAGACCCAGAAGCAGTAAAATTCTCTGGCACCCCTGGCAGTGGCACTGGCAGTGAGAAGTCACACATTCTTTCAGCTGATCTTTGGAGACTGGCATGGTGCCAGGCTCTGAGAACCAGCTTGGCCCCCTGTCTCCACTGTGTGGAGTGCACAGTCTGACAGGAGCAGATAGATTATACATAAAGAGCAAAAACCTTCGGGGTCTCACTGTAGTTCAGGCTAGCTTCAAGCTCACTGAGGTCCTCCTTCCTCAGCCTCTGAAATGCTGGGATTACACGCGTGCACTACTGTGCTTGAGTACTTAAGTTTTTATTTATTTATTTATTTATTTATTTATTTATTTATTGTTTTATTTATTTTTGTTTCAGAACTTTTGTTTACTTTTATGGCCAGCTCAGCTTGCCCTGAGGGCAGGGCTGGTGCAGCATGTGGTGCCAGGGATTGAACAGTGGTCCCTGCAGCTGCCTGCAGGTGCTTTAGACCACTGAGCCATCCTGCCCGGCCCCAAGTACTTAAGTTTTTATTACTTGTGTTATTTATTTATTTGTTTGTTTGTTTGTTTGTTTAGTGGTACTGGGGATTGAACTCAGGACCTTTTGTTTCCCAGGCAAGTGCTTATTCTTCTAAGCTATCTCCCCAGCCCTACTTGTGTTATTTTGTTTTGATAAAGGAGTTTGAACTCACTGAGCTCTAGTCCCATCTCTTTTTGTATTTTTAAAAAAAATTTATTCATTTTAATGAGAAAAAACGATAAAATAGCAATGAAATAGTTTCATAAGATGTTATTAGGACAGGTTAGTTTGTTGTCTTTGTAGTAGTTATTGAGTACAAGATGCAAACATGATATCTCGTTTAAACAATGTTAGTAAAACCTTTCTTCTCAGAGAACTAAGAGAAAGTAGCTGTACATCTATCCTTTTTGTATTTTGTAAGGCAGGATCTTGCTAAGTGCTTGAGCCTGGGCTGGAGTTTTGACTCCTCTGTCCTCAGCCTAGAAGTAGCTCATATTGTGGGCCTGTGCCTCTGTGCCCAGCTGTAGACTTTAGAGTTTGGCACTTACTATCTCTGCTTATTATGTTGCTGACCAAAGAGGACTGCATAGAAGCTAGAAGCATGGTTGAGGGGTTTCAGTTTATTTCAGCTAGCATTTCAGCATTTCTGCCACTCAAATTCCTTGTGTACCATGCATGGCTTTACTAGGAAAATTTGAGCGGGCTCTTGTCCCTAGGGAGTGGGCAGTGCAGTGACTTCTATGCAGAGGACTCCGTCCAATCTTCCTGGAGGAGGTTTCTGAGAAAGAGCAGGACGCAAAATGGGATTGTTACCCTGAACTCTGAATCAACTTGGTCCATCCACTCTTGCTGATAGGTTCAGTGAACAGTGCTGTCCTGAGAATTCTCTGTCCATTCTTGCTTTTCCTCTGAGTGGGGTCGAAGCCACACCAACTGGAGCGTGCACGAGCGAGGAACCCTTTCTGTGTGACAGTCCCAGGGCTTGGTGTTGAGAGGGGAGAGTAAGCTGCTAAGTCTGGGGAGAATGTCGATCTCTTTTTAAAGGGCAGGCAGGGCAGGGGAAGGGCAGTGGAAATATATGTGTTGTTGTTAGCAGGGTCACTTTTTTTGTACTCCATTGCCTAGAAACAGCCTTGAACCCAAGCTTTGATTTTTATTTTCCTTTTTAACCTGAAAACAGAGAACTTAAGCTTGTGTGTTCCTGCCCTGTAACATGTGACGTGGCTTTATGGCTCCATGTGCTGCAAATGCAGCCCACTGTCCTTTCTCTGGAAGCCCTCTGTGTGCCCTTGTGTGCTCTTGGGACAGCTCCTCCGCAGTTATGGCCCTGGCAGAGACAGGGACTTCAGAGGGCAGAGGGCCAGGCCCTCATGGGTTCCTTTGCACCTCTGATGGAAGACGACCCCATGGCACTGCCCTTGACCCTGTGCCCCTCTACACTGCACCCTTGATGAAGGTCAGCACTCACCTGCAGTCTCTAGGGAGGGAGAGTTATGCTGGGTTAACATTTGCAGACTGGTAGGAAACAACCAAAACTGGGACCTCCAGGTATGGGCCTAGCGTTCTGAGACAACCCAATGTGGAAGCCAAGAGGAAGGCAGCTGCTGGTGGGGCTGTGCTTTCTGACTTCCAGTGGAGCTTCCTGATTTCCCACACAACACCTTGCTGTGATGATGGGGAGGGGTGGGGTGCAGTGGGTCAGGTAAGTGGTGGCAGGTGGGGTGAGTACCCTGGCCCTGGGCAGAGCTCAGGTGCACAGTGCTGCTGGGTGAGGGCAGTGGGGGACAGGGTTGATATGAGTGCTGTCACCTGGGGGTGGGAAAGGAGACCCAGGTGTCTGGAGCCTATGGTCATAGGCTGAAGGGCGGCTCACATGAACCCTGCACAGGCCTTCACCTTGGTAACCAGATCAGGGCAGCCTTGGCTGGAGGCTGTGCTGTGTAGGAGGCTGGGACTGCGGAGGGGAAGCCAGGGGAGAGCAGAGGAATTCTGATTCATGAGTGTGGTTACTCAATCTTCTCCACTGCCTCTTTTCTTGCCCAACTTGGAAATTAGGGTTTTTCCCCTTCTATTTTTCAGTAGCCTTTCTTCTGAGGGTAGGGTTCATTTATCATCATCATTATTTTTTTTTGTTTTCACTTAGTAATGGTGCATATGTTGACAAATACTTCGGCTCCCTGAGAGGTCAGAAGCCCAGGTACCATGCTATTTTTCCTGCTGGATTGGGGTCAGCTCCAGTGAGCAGACCATTCAGGAAGGCCAGCTCCTGGGTGTGAAGAGCTGGGGAGTAGCACTTTTTGTTGTTGTCTTTTTTTAAAAAATTATTTTATTTTATTATTATTATGGCTGGCTCAGCCTGTCCTGGGGGGTGCGGCTGGTGTAGTGTGGTGTCAGAGACTGAACTGTGGTCTGTGTGGTTGCCTAAGCTTGCTTAAGCAGGCACTTTAGGCCTAGGAGCCATCTTGCCGGCCCTGTTGTTGTCTTTTTGAGACAGGGTTTCACTATAGAGTTCAGGCTGACCTTGAACTTGCTTTGTAGCCCAGACTGGCCTCAAATGCACAGGGATCCTCCCGTCTTAGCCTCCTGAATGCTGAGATTAGAGGTGTATAGCACCACGACTAGCTTGGATAGTAGTTCTTGCTTTCTGCTCCGTCCCTCCCTTCTTGCTATGCAGTTTAGGCTAAACTTGCACTCACTGTGGAATCCAGCTTGGCCTCTAATTCACAGTGTCCTCCTGCCTCAACCTCCCTAGTGCTGGGATTAAAGTGCACCACGGTACCAGCCTTCCCCTCTTTTCCCTTTGGTTCCGGAATCTGAAATGGAGCCCTGGCTCCTCCAAGAGCTGCAGACCTAAGGCCTCCTGGTGCAATTTTATCACCTTGGACCTTTGATTAAAACCCACCTTGCAGCCAGGTGTGGTGGTGCACGCCCATAATCCCAGCACTCGGGAGGCTGAGGCAGGAGGATTGGTGCGAGTTTGAGACCAGCCTGGGCTACAAAAGTGAGCACAAGGCCAGCCTGAACTGCATAGCCAGACCCTGTCTCAAAAAAAGACCAAAATCAATCAATCAATCAATCAATCAATCAATCAATCCCACCTTGCTGAGCCCTGAGATTCTGAATTAGTCAGCTAGGAGTGCCGAGAGGTGTAGGAACCGGCCCCCCATGCTGGTGCTGCTGTCCCAGGGCCATACTTCAAGAACCACTGTCCTGGACAAGTGGTTGCGTTTGACCTGATGTCTTAGCCTGAGGGCCTGGGCCGAGGAAGGGGGCGAGAGCTGGCTTGCAAGGTCAGAGGCTGGGCAAACAGTCCTGCCTTCAAGGTCCATTTTGCCCACAGTGTTGCCAAGGAGACCTGGAGTTTCCAGATGGCCCACCTGCACAACAAGAGAATGAAGCACATTTGCCACAGTGCTCAAGTGGTAGATGGTGGTGGGCATCTACAAAAGATGGTTGTCTTTTTTGAGACAGGCTCTCAGCAGTTCAGACTGGTCTTGAACTTACTCTGTAGTTGTGACTAGTCTCAAACTCTCAGTGATCCTGTCTCAGCCTCCCAAGTGCTAGGATTACTAGTATGCACCACCATGCTCAATTGCAGGTAGTCTTTTCTAAGTTCTTTTGTATCCTCTGATGAGGGACCTGCCATTGTCCAGCGTGACTTGTGGGGAGCAGCCCCGGGCGGGGTTGCTGGGAAGCCCAGAGCTGGCAGGAAGGAGCGTTACCCTCTAGTTTTCACCAGCACAGCTGGGGAAACTCCTGCCTTGTTCCCCAGTTCCTGGCCATTTTCCAAACAACAGCAGATGTAACGGTGGCAGAGTGCTTGCCTGGCATGTACAAGGCTCTGGGTTTGATCCCCAGCACTGCAAAAACAAGTAGATGACACTGAACCTGGATGTTCCTTCTTAAAAATGAGCTCCCTGTCCCCTGGATAAAGTCCAGCCACCTTCATGTGCCTGCAGAGTGGTTCCTGCCCCACTTTTGTAGCCTTTTTTTTTTCACTCCCTGCAGGTTCTTATGTAAGCCACTGTGGACACTAAGTTCTTTTTTTTTTTTTTTTAACTTTTTTTTTTTATTCTTGTTTCAGAACTTTTGTTTGTTTATTTATTTTTATGGCTGGCTCAGCCTGCCCTCAGGCATGTGGTGCCTGGGATTGAACCGCCGTCCCTGCAGCCGCCCAAGCTTTCCTAAGCAGGCGCTTTAGACCACTGAGCCATCCTGCTAGGCCCCGACACTAAGTTCTTAACATATGCCATCTTCACTGCATCTCTGAATGTTTTTCATGTTGTGTTGCATTTTATTTTACTTAATTTTTAAAGATAGTCTCGCTATGCAGACAGTCCAGACCAGCTGGGAACTTTTCAGTTTTCCTGCCTCGGCCTCCTGAATGCTGGAATTACAGGTGTATGCCACCACGCTCAGCTTTCAAGTCTCCACACACAGCTGTGAATCCTGGAACACCCACTACCCGGTGTCCTCCTTGCTGGACTCACTTTTCATGCCTCGCAGGTCTCAGCTAAAGCATTTCACTGGGGAGCTGCTGTGACCTCCAACACCACCTCTGCCTCGAGCTTCCTTTCCTCTCACTCCCTGCACTGGGCCTGGCACACCCAAGAGTGAATGGTACCTGCCAGTTTGTTCATTTCCTGGTTGTCCACACTAAGGTAACCCGGGTTACTCATGGGGTCCCAGCCTGTTCTGAATGGCACCTCCTGTGGGTATTGCATTACAGCCCACCCTGCTAAAGGAAGATTAGAAGCTGGGTGTCTCAGGCCTTCCGTGTAGCTCACCTAGCATTTGCTAGCCCTGGGCTTGATCCTTAGCACCACACACACACTAACCCAAAAAAATTCCAAAAAACTTACTTTTTCCAGATGTTCTTCCTGTGAAATCCCCAGTATGATTCACATTCTGCCAGTTAGATGTGCTCATTCCAGGCTAGTGGGAAGAAGCTGGCCACCACCCTGGGGTAGATCCCGGGACATCCCCTTTGCTGGTGTGGCCCTGGCAGGGTAGCATGATTCTGGAGCGGGTGGCTTCCTCGTGTAATTGCTGCCCGTAGCAGCAGAGGCCACAGCTCTTTGGCAGCCCAGCTCTGCGCTGTGGTCCTGGAGCAACCCAGGAGCTGGGCTTGAGCTGCTGCTTCTGCTTCTTCCCTGTGCCTCCAGTCCGTTTAAACTCCTACAGAAGCTATCTCTGCCTGTATCACCCAGGCCAGCCTCATAGCCCTTCTTTGCTGTGTTCATCAGGGTGAGTTTTCTGCTATGAAAGGGAAGAGATTCGGCAGGTGAGAAGTGCATATTGAACGAATGAACTTTTGCTTTGAGGCTTTTTCTTTTCTTTTTTTGTTTTTTGTCTTCCTATACTGATGATTAAGCCCAAGGCCTTTGCACAGAGCTATGCCCGGGCTCAGCCTCATTTTGCTGCTGTTTTTTTTTTTTTTTTTTTTTTTTTTTTGGTCTTTTTGAGACAGGGTCTCGCTATGTAGCTCAGGCTGGCCTTGAGCTCACTTTTGTAGCCCAGGCTGGTCTCGAACTCGCACCGATCCTCCTGCCTCAGCCTCCCGAGTGCTGGGATTACAGGCGTATGCCACCACACCCGGCTTGCTGCTGTATTTTGAGAAAGTGCCTCCCTTATGTTGCTCAGGCTGGGCTCAAACTTGTGATTCTCTGTCTCAGCCTCCCAGAATGCTGGGACTACCTGGCTCTGCCTCCCAAGTCCTGGGATTATAGGTGTGCACCACCAAATCTGCCTGTTTTCTCTTTTTTTGCATTTAAAGACATTTAGTGGCACATTTTAAATACATATAATAATACAGTTATCACAAGGAATTTGTGCCTATGCATGATATATCTTGGTCTTATTTCCCATTCCCCTTCCTTTTCTTTTCAACCCTTCTTTCCCTCCTTATTTACAAAAGTTTTGTCTCCATTTTCCCTTTTATTCTTTTTTCTTTTCCTTTTTCTCTCCCTCTCCCTAGTTCCCCTTTGCATTTGAACCTTTTCTTTCCATTTCTCAATATCTATTATACATTCTAGCCCTTATTTACCCTTCTGGTTTCTCATACTAGAGAAATAACACAGTATTTAAACAGGTGTGTTGGTTTATTTCACTTAATGGTATGGTCTCAAGGCACATCCATTTAGCTAAAAATGCCTTGAACTTATCCTTCTTTTTGACCAAGCAGTATTCCATCATGTAAAAGCCCACATTTTTCTCTATTCATAGCTTGGAGATTGGATCCAAATAAATTGCCCAGGCTGGACTTGAACTTGCCATCTGCTTGCCTCAGCCTCCTAGACTGCTGGGATTGCTGGTGTGTACCACCATACCTGGATTGTATATTAAGTATGGTAGATATAGTTGGGTAGAGTGGTACACATTTATAATCCCAGCACCTGGGAGTCTGAGGCAGGAAGATTGCTACAAATCTAAGGCCAGCCTGGGCTACATAGTGCACAGTCAACCTGAACTATATATAGTGAGACCCTGTCTCAAAGTCTGGTAGATAGAAGCTAATGTTAGTCCAGTTAGTGTAAATGAACGTCAAGGTTAGGGAATTGTTCAGGAGACAGACAGATGGTAGGCTAACTTCGGGTGATCTGGGGCAGAGCTGGCCCCTGGGTCCCAGGAAAATGGGATGGCCCCAGGTGCTGCACTCACTGTTTATCAGTCAGGCTGTAGTGGCCATGCCAATGTCAGAACAGTTACACTTCTTATCTTCCAATAGGCATTTTCTGCTTCCAGCCCCTTGTGCCCAGTACTATGCCAGGCTCGTGTTGGAGCAGATGCCCCTTGACTTTAAGGAAGAAAAATTGAGCTAGGGAGTTTCCAAGGAGACAGGGTTGTTAGGTGTCCAGTGTACTGGTAGAAAAATGCTAAGAGCCATCCAAGAAGGCTTCCTGGAAGAGGCAGTAGCTGAGTTGAGCTCTGAGAGAAGGAGTTCAGGGAGAATCAAGAGCATTGTTGCCAGAAGTTAAGAAACTGGGGAGGAACTGACTGACCCAGAGTGCTGTACTGTGTATCCTGAAGCCATGTCTTACGAGTGGCCCTGCAGCTTGTCATTTCACATTTCAACAGAGCTGGGCCCACGGGCTGTGTTATTGTCAGGTTCCACATTTGAACCTTGAGTTGTCATGCTGTCCCATCAAGCCACTAGATCATGCTGTTTGCTTATTTGACCCTGAGTAACAAGCCATGGAATTTTGTTTCAAATGGGTGACGTAAGTGGCAGATGTAAGGGGCATGAGGCAGGTCAGACTTTTGTAATTGGGTGTCTGGGAATGGATGATGGACACATACGAGAAGAGGGTTAACACTTTCCCTGGCCTGGGTGGGGTGGGGAGTGGGCAGGTCCCTCGGGCCCTTCCCTGCTTGTGGCCTGCCTGACTCAGTCACTCTTGGTTGGATGCCTTGTGTCCTGCAGGTTCTGCAGCTGGGCCGGAGCTGGGGAATGAGCTGCTGCGGTTTCATCCCCCTTGAGCTCAGCGTGGGGCTATATAAGCCTTCTCAGGCCTGCTGTAGTCCCCTGCTACAGTCTGTGGCCTCCTAACCTCCTCCTCCCAGGCGTTGACACAGAGGGCTCAGTAAATATTGGCTGATGATCAACAGGCTGCTGGCTCTAATTCTCTTCTCTGCTTCTGGACACCACTGAGGCTTTTTTTTTTTTTTTTAAACTTTCCCATCCTTCCCCTCCCAGGAACAGGAGGTTTCCCTGCCTCTAGGGGCCCTGCCCACAGCCTCCTGCATGGCATGTAAATCTCCAGCTCTACGTGGCCCGTGGCAGTGCCAGCGCTGGAGGCCCCAGTCCTGGGAGAAGAGAACGCATCCTTGTAGGGTGTGCAGAAGAGCAGTGAGGTGGGAGGGCACAGGAAGCAGAAGCCAAAGAATGAACCCACTGAGTGTGTGGGCTGCCCAGGCAAGGCCGAGCAATGGCTGGTTTTCAAACTAATATTTGCCCTCTGCCCAGGCTAAGGTTTCACCTCTTGTACCATGTTCATGAGGAAAGGGGTGAGGGAGGCTAGATACTTATTCTCCAAGCTCTTTGAACCCCAGAGAAGTTTCTCAGGTAGCTGGAGGCTCCTGGTTTTCTAACTGCAGACCTTATCACTGCACAGACACTGAAGTGTGTGCATAAGTAGCACTTGGCAGATTTTGGAGTCCAGTATTGTCAGTTATTTTCTCTGGGTTCCAGGTTTTGCACCACATTGGGAAAGTGCTTCCCACCACCATGCCTTCTAGATTGCTGTACCCTGGGCCTCAGTTGGGACAAAACAGTAGGTTGAAGTAAAAGAAAATAAAACCAGCACTGGAGATGTAAATGTAGCTCAGTGGTAGAGCTCTTGCCTAGCATACACACAGCCCTGGGTTCAATTCCCAGCAGCTCCATACCCCCATGAAAGAAAGGCAAATGAAAACCATTTCATGCTTCAGTTCTATCCTCAGATAAACCTGTCAGCGGCATCCTGTGCGCATTATTCCACATACTCTTCAGCCATAGCTGAAGTAGAAAGACTGTTGTGGCAAAGTATTATAATTTCTGTGAATTCAGTAGAAGAAGAAACTACCAGAAAATTAAAGAAAACTTGAAGCTTTAAAAAAAAATGTGTTATTCACATAGATAATTGCCTACTCAGTAAAGAAAATAGCTTGTGTTACTTGTTATCCTTTCCGACAGTAACTATTGGCTCTGCTATGAAAAACGAAGATACAGAACTCTCACATTTGTTCCCATCTACCTTTTTCCACATCCTAGTGGTGCTAATTACATTATTGCTCATTTTATAATATACAAACTGTGTCCTGTAACCATAATCCTGATAATTAATTCTTTTTAATTCTTATTTGGAGGGCTTTCTTGTCTAGCATCACTGTCTCACATGGTCTCTATTCCTGAGCTCTTGATTTTTGTCCTACTTCATTCACTGTTTCATTGTTAAGTCTTCTCCCTGTATTCTCAGATGACTTTCATGCTGGAGAATCTGTCAATCTTTTTTTTACTTTGGAACTGGCATTCAAACTCATGACCTTGCATTTGCCAGGCAGGCACTTGTACCTCAGAGCTATCTCCCCAGCCCTGAATCTGTCAGTCTTGACCAGGCCTAGTAGCTGGGAGTCACACACACCTGTGGCCCTCAACTCTGTGAAGCTGAGGATCACAAGTTTGAGTCCAGCCTCAAATAATAATAATAATAATAATAATAATAATAATAATAATAATAATAGACCTGAGCAAATTTGTATTGGATTTTGGCTAAGGATAACATTTTTGATCTGTATTTTCTTCACGAGAAATATTCTTCACTTTGCTGCATGTTGCTGTGGGGAAAGTGAAGGTAGTCTAAATGTTCTTCCACTTCACAATAAATGCTTCTAGAAGAGGGCGAGTTTTCTGGCTGGCGTTGTGGCTCAGTGGTACAGCACATGCTTACCATGGTTTTGTGTTCCACCCCTAGCACCCAGAAACAGCAGAACAGCCCCAGATGTGGCAGTACACACCCATACTCGTAGTACTTGGTGGGCTGAGGCAGGAAGATCACCAGGTTTTCAAGGCCAGCCCAGCTACATGGTGACATCCTGTCTTAAAAACCAGAAAACAAGCATCACCACCACTGCCCCCCGCAAATACTCTGACTGCCTAAAAATGTCTTCAATGAGTAGCTAAGCTGGACAGCTCCCAGTCTCGAGCATTTGTGGAATAGAGTTCATTTTTCCATCCTCCAATCTGTTTTTGCCATTCACTCACAGAAAGCTCGCATTAGCTAGCACACACCTCTTATTCCTTGGGTCTGGGGTGTGTGCTCCACTTTGCTGTTACTGCCTTTCCCATCAGCGCTTTTTGTGGCCATCTCAGAACTTGCCTTCATCACTGTCTCTGTTCCAAACTCCAAATGCTCCATCCATTGTAATGAACTAGTTCCCTAGTGGTATCTTTTGGTTCATCATTTCCTTTGTAAGCCCTCATGTCTCCCCTTTACTCATTTCATTTTTTTCTTTGTTTTTCTTTTTAAGAAAAACAAAGGGCCTCACAATATAGTGCAAGCTGGGCTTAAGCTTGGTTTGATTGTCCCGCCTCCATCTTCCAAGTGCTGGGATTACAGGTGTGCACCACCCACCACACCTGGTTCCTCATTGCTTGTAGTTCTCCCCTTTACAGCCTGGGGTCATCAAATAGACAAAGAATGGGTGGAAATTCACCTCTTGGCAGATTTGGGGACCTTAAGTTATTGGAGTTGCAGCATTTGGGTGGAGCCGCTTCCAGAATCACACTTTCCTATAGTTGACCCGCCTATTGGCTCCTGTCTGCTCCTTGGCAGCTGTTACTTTCTTTCTGATTTGAGCAGGTGCTGCTTGGCTTGAACATCGTTCTGATGCTAAAATGAGTAACTTTCAAGTAACTTTCTGCCTACAGGGTTGCAGCTACTCTGTTCCCACCTCAGCCATGCCCAGCCAGGGGCTAGGTGTCTGCCATCTGTTTTCTGGGTGTGAGGAAAAATGATGATTGGATGGGGGCCTAGGCTGTGCTCTGTGCTGGGATTTTGTGAGTGGTCCCTATAACATAGGTCAGTGCATTTACTTGGGAGGTGGATCCCGTTCCTTTAGAAGGGAAAGAAGGAATATTCCTGGCTACTTTACCCAGTCACATGTGTGGCCCAGGAGCTCTGGTTTCCCTTGAAACTTGGCCTTTTTTGGCAGGGAGGTTTGAGACAGGTTCTCCTTGTGGTAGTTTAGGCTGCTGTTGAATTCACTAGGTACTGTTGGTCTCAAACTTTTGATGATCTTCTTGCCTCAGCCTCCCCAGCCAGCACTGGGTTACAGGCATGCCCCGCTGCGCCCAGCCAAAGCATTTGTTCTTTTTTTTTTTTTTTTCAATT
>PVJA010043959.1:0-16452 GCA_004027025.1 Myocastor coypus | reverse complement strand
GAGGAGGAGAGAGAGAGGAGAGATAATTACGTCCCTGAGGTCTCAGCCTTGGATCAGGAAATCATTGAAGTAGATCCTGACACTAAGGAAATGCTGAAACTTCTGGACTTCGGCAGCCTCTCCAACCTGCAGGTCACACAGCCTACTGTCGGAATGAATTTCAAAACACCACGTGGAGCTGTTTGAATCTTTTGGCTACACTGTAATGTCAATAAATTTGGGATAATGAAAAAAAATACATAAATAAAATAAAATAAAATGAAAATGAAAATTTAATGTCTTATTTTAGAATTTTTGCCAAGGATATAGCTCAATGGCGCAAGTGTCTGCCTGGCAAGCACAAGGTTCTGAGTTCGATTTCCTATACTAAAAAAAAAAAAAGAATTACGCATGTTTGGAGTACAGAGGACTGCTTTGAAGGGGCGCTGTATACACAGGGCACTGTTATAAATGGTTTTATAGGGGCCCAGCGGGATGGCTCAGTGGTCTAAAGCGCCTGCTTAGGAAAGTTTAGGCGGCTGCAGGGACCATGGTTTGATCTCCAGCACCACATGCTGTGCCAGCCCTGCCCTCAGGGCAGGCTGAGCTGGCCATAAAAATAAGTAAATAAATAAATAAACAAACAAAAGTTCTGAAACAAGAAAAAATAAGATAAAATAAATAAATTTTAAAAAATAAATGATTTTATTAAAAACTAGGGTGTTAGGGCATGGTGACAGCTCAGGCGTCTCTGCGCCACCCTGGCCCTGGTGGCCTGAGCCCTGTGGCTGGGGCTGTTTCTTGTGACTAGGCCGTACAGGAGCCTGCGTCTCCCCAGGCAGGGAAGAGGCGAGGTGAGAGGCTGCTGCTGACCCTGAGGTGTCGTGTTCTGAAGTGTTCTTGCACTTCACACTTGTGGTTCTGAGGGAAAAAAAAAATAAAACAATCCCAGGAGCAGTCAAAACAACAATATTTGTGCAGCTCCAGGGCTGGCCGCGAGGGCCTCCTCCCTCCTGGCACCCTGACAGCACCTGGCCCTCCACACTCTACAGTGTGTCTGTCGCAGGTGCTAGCGCCTAGCTCCTGGGGCCTCCCCGGGAAGCCACCTCCACTTCTGGTGGCTTGAGCACCTGCCAAGCCCCACCCTTGAACCCCGACAGCAAACCCGGAGGCTCTCCTGAAGCCCCTTCTTTTTGTCCTTATTAACAATTATGGAGGGCCCGGCAGGATGGCTCAGCAGTCTAAAGCGCCTGCTTAGGAAAGCTTAGGCGGCTGCAGGGACAGCGGTTCGATCCCCGGCACCACATGCTGCACCAGCCCTGCCCTCAGGGCAGGCTGAGCAGGCCATAAAAATAAATAAACAAACAAATAAAAGTTCTGAAACAAGAAAAAAATAAAATAAATAAAACAATTCTGGGCATGGGAGGCAGGGTGTCCCGCAGGCCAGGCCAGGAGCCCAGCACCAAGCGACCCGCCCCCCGCAGCTCCCCAGCTTCAAGCCTGCCCCACTAGCTGCGGCCCGAGTCACTGCAGGCTTCTCTGTCACTGCCCATCCGCCATGCACCCACCACCTGCCTCCTGCTCCGCCTGGAAAAACCTCCATTCTATCCTCCAAAGCTCGTGCATGCCTTGTCTGCCCCAGCCCCCTCTGGCCAGGGCATCTTGTGCCCATCCCAGTCACGGTCCCCTCGGACTCCCATGCAGGCTGAGAGCACTCAACACAAACAGCAGCAGCTGGCAACGAGCTGGCGCCCTGCACCCACAATTCCTGTGCATCCCGTAGGGTCTCAAACCACCGTGTTTCCCAAGAGCAGCCTCGGGATTAAGAAACGGGTGTCTCAGCTTCCTGGCCCCTCAGGGGAGGGGACTCCTGGGAGTGACACCTGCAGGCATCTCCATCCGCAGGGGCCTGCGTCCCGCTGTGCCCAGCAGTTCCTGCCCGTTGTCCTTATGGCTTTCTTTCTGTACTCCTTCCAGTCCCCTCTTGAACTAACTGCCCCCGCCTCTGCTTGCTAGGAACAGGGACGGGGCAGACAGGTCGCCTGGCACCAGGGTTTCCAGGTTCCCGACCCTGATCACCACCGTGCAGCAGGCTTTGTGTCCGTCCCCCTGTCCTGTCTGCATGTCTATTTCACCTCAGGGGCGGGGAGGGAAGGAGGGGGCACAGCTGACCTCTCCTCCTGGGACTGACAGGCTCCCTGGATGTGGTGCTGTCCCAGGGCAGTTCTGGGAAAGCTGGGAGAATTGGTCACCCCAAATTGGATGACGCAGAGGCAACACAGGCGTGAAAGGCCAGGCTGGGATCCGCTGGGTCTGGCTTCGGGCCTTTCACACAGGTTCCCCGCCCTGTGCAAGGACAGAGCGCGCCTTCTGTGCATCCGGGGACTTGGCGTTTTGCACATAAAGGGGTCTGTTGGTGTTGAGCTCTGTGACGAGAGGACAGGAAGCCAGTGGACACAGACGACCAGGAGAGCTGTCAGGCTGGGCTGACTCTCTGTCCCCATAGAGCTCCAGGGCGACAGCTCTGGGCCATCCTGTGCTGGGCTCTGTGCCCTGCTCTCTGACTCCTCAGCAGTCTGCAAACTTGGCCTGGGAAACTCCTCACCCTTGCCACTGTCCCCAGCCACAAAGGGGCAGGTGGCACCTGGTCTGGACACCCCCTCCCTTCAGCCATTGTCCACAGGAAGGCTGGAGCCATGCCCTGGATCTCTGTCCACACCCCAGTCTCAGTGGGCAACCAGACAGTGTTTCTGGGAGCCCCTCCAAAGGCAGGACCAGCGCTGGGAAGCCCAGACCGCCCAGCTGGCTTGCGAGGGGACACAGAGGCACCACAGCAGCGTGGTCCGTGGAACATCCACGCCCCTCCTGTCCAGGTCGGTGGGGCTGGTGAGGACGCAGGCTTCCTGGGGCTGGTGTGCACCCGTCCTGGAGAGTGAGCTCCACGCTGTAGAGGAGAAACACGCTCAAGGTGCTCAGGGATATGTCCGGTGCCAAGGGTGCTGCTCATGGGACCGGGACCCCTGCCAGCCCCAGCATGGCTCCTCTGTCAGTGGCTTGGCTGACACTGCACTGGGAACACAGCACCTGGGCCATGGCTGCAGACCGCACACAAGCTGGGCTGTCTCTGTGGCCTGCGCCAGGGGCTCTGGCCTCCATCTCCTCCCTGCCATCTGTACACAAGGCCTCCTCGCTATCCTCTCTCCTACCTGTCCACACTTTGTACTTTTGGCCTTCCCACATCTAGACCTCTCCAGATGGCTCCTGCTGTGGTGTCCCTTGGTCCCCACTCCCTCTTCCTACTGCCTATGCCTTCCGGATTTGATTCCAGTGATTCTTCTCATTGGCTATGAAACAAGCACTGGCAAAGGATTGGCCAATCAGAAGCCTTCCCCAGGCCCCCTGACCATAAGAAGGGGGCAGTCAGATGAAGGACCAGAAGGGGCAGGAAGGCTCTGGCCAGGCAGCAGGGGGAAAGGGCCGCGGTGAGGTGGTGCTGGGCTCCCTGCAGCCCCGGCGTCCTGGCCGGGCCCTCTCTGCCGTGATGAGTCGGCTAGGCCCAGGTCTCCAGCTGCCTCCTCCCTGCTGCCTCCCAGCCCAGCCTCTGGGCCCCGGGGAGCCGGCCTGGGCCTGGTGTGCGCTCCAGGGTGCTGCCCAGGCCTGGCCCGGCCCGGCCTTGGCCCACTTAGGGCTGAGGCGAGATGGTGTAAGATACGACAGGATGGTGCAACGGCGCTCGCTCATGGCTTTCTTTGCCAAAAGGCCACCCTGAGCTGGTCCTAGGGCTCAGGGAAGCGGCAGCCGGGCTGAGTGGGGCCCACGGAGGCCGGCAGTTCAGCCCTCTGTCCTTCCCCTGCCTTGTCTTGAGCTAACTCACCTGTGACAGGTGATTTCTCCCTGCTAGATCCAGCCTCTTGCTGCCTTTGTCTCTATTCCAATGTACCCATTCCAGTTAGGTTTGTGAGAGACAGAAAGACCCCGTAATGGTTTGAAATAAGGTGTTTGTCTCTCATCTAAATGACATCAAATGTTTTAGTCCAGGGTTGTTAGGACGACCCTGTGGTCATCAGGGATCCGGGCTCTTTCCATGACAGGCCAATCAACCTCCACCACAGCTCCTGCTTCACAGCGCAACACGGCTGCCAGAGTTCCAGCCGCTGTATCAGCATCACAGTCCACCACAGAATGGAACATGCCTCATCCCCAAAGACCTGGCTCCGTATACCCTCCTGGGTGCACTTTAATCCTATAGCTGTGTCTAAACTTGAGAGAGGATGGAGAATATAACCTTTAAGCTGGGTGGTCCCACGCCAACTCAGCACGCGCTGTCCACCAGCTCTGAAGCCTCTTCATTTCGGATTCTCCTTGGCCTGGCCAGCCTCCCCTCACCCTCAGGTCTCAGCTTGGCCCTCCCTAGGAAGCCAGCTGGCCTCTCTGTCCTGCCCTCAGCCTGTAAGCCCTGCTGGTAACTTGCTCCCTCCTGTGGCTGGCGACTGGCATGAGGGTTTCGTGGCCCAGCACAGCCTCAGTCCCACGGATGGCACCTAAAATAGATGCCCAGGTTTGTGGCTGGCTCGTTGTCTGCTGCCCACGGAGTGCCCCAACAGGCGTGGTGGTGGGTCAGGGGCAGCTGAGAAGGTGTTCGGATAGGGTTCACTGTGAGGTGTTGAGACCTCAGGCTGAGGCCCGCTCTGCAGCCTCCCCTTCGCTGGTTCCTGGGGGTGGGGGTAGAGAGGGCCCCATGCACCCTTTGATGGCCTGGTCTGTCTTGCTCCCCTGCCACACCTCTGCCCTCCCCACCCCAGCCTGCTGGCCTGAGATGGATCCTATGGGCTCCCCAGGCTGGCTCCTCTCCTGCACCCTGCGGCTGGCTCAGCCCTGAGCTGGCTGCGCAGCCTGCAGGAGCAGGGATTGGATTAGGCTGATTGGGTTAGGGCCGGATCCATCCTGGGCTGCTGTGCTGTCCCAGTGAGATCAGTGGGGAGCGGCTCCCTGCCCAGCCCCCGCCGGCTCCTGCTCCTGGCCACGGAAGAAGGGTGGAGCGTCCCTCTTCCCTTTTATTTCATTTCTCAGGGTGAAATCATGAAGGGCGGGAGACCAGGCAGCCGGCAAGGCTCTCCAGTGACCAGCAAATGCAATGGAGTGTGCCGGGGATCGCAGACTCCAGAGGAGCAGGGCCAGGGCAGCGCTGGCCAAGGCCATCAGGCAGAGGTGTGGCCATGAGACCCAGGCCGCTGTGACTGCTAACACAGACCCAAGCACCCCAGGAGGGGACTCCAGCTTCAGGATGAGGAAGGGAGGCTGAGGGCGCCACTGGGCACAGGGCCCTGCTATGCAGATGGCTGTCCTTCGCTACGCTGGGTGCCTTCCACAGCTGCTCCAGCTGAGCCTGTGGCTTCAGGGCACACTATGGCCTGCAGTGGGCAGTGGGCAACAATCTACACCCTGACCCTTGGGACCTTGGCCTTCCCAGGGTACTCAGGCTGGCCACCGGCCATTCCCATGGGGCAGGAATGTCTCTTGCCCAAGCCTCCAGGGTCATGCCTCCGGCCTGCACCTCCAGGAGCTGGCCACACAGATGGGGAAGCCTCACAGGACCATGGCAGAGCCTGGACTGGGACCTGGAGGACAGCTCCATGCCAGGCACAGAGCGCAGGGTGGATGGACCCTGCCTAGGCCACAGCCCCTGGGCTTCAGGCCTCTGAGCTCCCTGTGTGGCCAACCCCACTGCAGGCACAGGGGCAAAGGAGGCAGCAGGCCCCACAGGACAGATGAGTCTCAGCTCTCTCCTTGTTGTCTCTCTCAGTGGACCAAGGCTGGAGGAGAGGCACCGCTGGCGTCTACTATGCCACTTGCACCCAGGCCAATCAGTCCCCAGGCTGCTCTTGGGCGTCACCCCTATAGCCTGAGGCCATCACCAGCGACCTATGGCCCTCCCTCCTCCTCCTCCTTCGGGGCTCCTCTGCATCTCCTACACCCACAGGGACAGGTTGAAGAGACACACGGCCCAGGCTGGCATCCCTCTCAGCCTCCTGAGCAGCTGGGACTACAGGTGTGAGATGCCACGCGGACCTCCGGCCCCGCCGACCTTGGCCCACGCAGCTGTCTCCTGCATCTGAGTGCAAACCCGACAGTGGCCCCACTGGGGGTTCTGACCATCATTGCTTCTCATGAGAAGCAGGCTCCTTCCCAGCTGTCTCTGAGCCTCATCCAGAGTCCCAGCTTTCCAAGCTCCAAGTGCTCTCCTGCTCCCAGGGGCCCCACGATCTTCTGGGGCCTCTTTGCCCACCACAGTGGGTCTCTGAGTCCCCAGCTCCTCCCTGGGAACCTCGTCATTGGGCCCACATCTGGCCTGGACTTGAGGGCAGGCATGCTGGTGCGAGCCATTTGTCTCCATCTCTGCCTCCGCATGTGGTGGGAGCCCCTGAAGAGCACAGGCTGGGTCAGAGTCATCTCTGTATTCTCAGTGACTGGCCCAGGACCTGAGGATTGATGGGAGTTCCTGAATGGCTGCAAGAATGTGTGCTGGAAGAATGAATGAATGAATGAATGAATGAATGAATGAGCAGGGAAGTAGATGAATGAAGGAATGAATGACAGGGAGGTAGATGAATGAATGAATGAATGAATGAGCAGGGAAGTAGATGAATGAATTAATGAATGGGGAGGTAGATGAATGAATGCACAAATAAAGGAGGAAGATGCCTCTCATCACTGCTGCCTACTACTCCTGCTCCTGGGTAGGGCTAGCACACTCCACACATACCTTGAACTGCATTACACCGGACCCTACCAGGTCCTGGTGAGGTCAGGGTGCTATCGGCCCAAATGCTTCAGAGCCTGAGTCCAGCTTCACCCTCTGCAGGCCCTGGGCCCTGGGCCTGACTTTTCTGAGCCAGCAGATGAGGCGCAGGAGGGAGGGGAACCCTTCAGCACCTACTCAGTACACTCAGTCAGGAAGCGCTCCGTGTCCTCGGGCTGGCCCAGTGCTGCGGGTCAGCTCTGGAGCCCAAGGGACAGAAATGGTCCACGCTGGGAAGACAGCGTCTGAATTTGATGTGAGAAAGTAGAGGGAGTGGGAAATGTGGGGTTCAGGAGCTGAAGGTCTCCCACATCTGCGGGCACGGCCCTTGGGGGCAGGACTTGAAGAACCCCGTGCGTGATGGCTGAATGCATATGTAGTAGGGAGAAGTCGGGCGCCAGTCGCCGGCGGTATCTGCCTGCCCCCTGGTGGTGCATTTCGTATCATGCAGGGACCGGGCGCCAGAGCGGAGAGGGCACCAGGACCTGCCTCATCAGTGTCTCTGAGGGGATTCTGAGGGATGGATCTGGCCTGTCTCCTCCACACAGCGCAACCCCCCCCCCCCGTGCCTTCCCAGAACCAGGACCACCTGGGCTGCAGTGCAAGTCACTGCTGGGCCAGGTAAAAGGGCGGAGAGTTCAGGCTTTCTTCAGATTTCTACTTCCCACGCCCTCTCCCCAGGCTCAGTGCCATGGACTTAGCCCCCTCCTACACCATCTGGGACCTCTGCCCCCTAAAGGACCAGGTGGGCTAGCACCCCCTGGGGTTTGCCTGAGAGGAGAAACTGAGTCAGCAGGTCTGCAGCGAGGGAGAGGCTGCCTTCCTAGCCCCACTGCCCCGGCCGGTCCTGACACTCTTACTGGCAGTGGCATTGGTGAGCATGGAAAAGAAGCCCGTGATCTCCCAGTGCCCCAGGTTGGTAATGTTACCCCATGATGCCCTGGGGGGCGCTGCAGAGTGGTTTCTGAAGATGGGGGTGCAACCTCAGCCCTCAGTGGGACAGAGATGCACTCACCAGTCAGCACCGCTTCAGGCAGTAAGGAGGCAGTGCTGCTGCCCACTGCAATTTACTGAACTTGCCCCATGCCTCACTTTCCTAATCTGTAAAATGGGAATGCTAACCGTGCTTCCTTCCTAGAGCTGATTCATGGAAGAGGTGTCACACAGGAAGACAACAGCCGCCCCCCCCCCAGCCTGGGGTCACTGTTGTTCTGTCTACTCATGAGTCTGTCCAAGGCCTAGGTCCCTTGTCTGGAGATAGGCAGCAGATTCCTGGGCCGCAAACCTCTATGCGTCACTGGCCCCAGCTGAGGCCTGCACTGGTGGGTGAAGCCAGGCTGCCTCCGGCCACAGCTAAGGACTCCTGGCCCTGATCTCAATCCACAAAATAAAGACTGCTGTGGAGACCTTCCCTGAGCTAACGTAGTTCTCCTAAATTAACACAATGCCTGATTTGCAAAGCCCCTGGGTGGTTCTGCCTTTCTTCAGTCTCCTCTTTCCCTTGTTTTCATAACTAAATATAGACAGCCTCACAGAGACAGAGAAGAGCTCATCTCAGCACTCAGAGAACCTCAATTCTGTAAAGCAGTGGTTCTCAACCTTTCTAATGCTGTGACCCCGCAATACAGTTCTTCATGTTGTGGCGACCCCAAAACAAAAAATAATTTTGGTGGCTACTTCGAAACTGTAATTTTGCTACAGTTGTGATTCGGAATGGCTTTAGGTGACTCCTGTGTCTTGGTCATTCGACCTCCACTGGGGTCGCAACCCACAGGTTGAGAACCGCTGGTACAGTGTAAAGGGTTCTGATGCTCTGGGAACACCACATGGCTCGTCTATTTAAGCCTTCTCTGTCCACTCCTTTGGGAAATTGGAAGCCAAAGGGGTCCACAGTGACTGAGGGATAATATTAGCGCCTTCCCCGGGCTAGAAGGCTCCACGGAGGACCTGAAGAGCAGGTGGAGTCCCTGCCCTGGCCAGCTGAAAGGCACAGAACCGCACCTGTCCCTCAGCTCTGGACCCTCTGTGGGTCTGGCTTCTAGCTGGAGACTGGCAGGGTCTGCCCTCCTCCTAGAAGGAGCCACAGGGACTCAGAGAAGGAACTGTGGGCTGGGCACGGCTGTCCAGGCCCAGCTCCTGGGCTCTGGAGGAGGGGAAGTGGGGACCAAGCCAGGTGCCTGGAGTATCAGCGCACTCACCAAATGGAGCAACTGTCAACGGGGGTCACCTACTGTGAGTCTGGAGAGACTGCTGTCTCCTGGCTGCTGGGTCCCTATCCTGTGAGGAGTCCTTCCCCTCAAGACCTCCGCATCCTTGTTCTACACTGCTTTCGGCGTCTGGGGCTGGGTCTCTGCCCCTGGAGTCTGAAGACTCAGGGAAAGTGGACTTAGCTCTGCATATGTCCTGGACTCCAGCCCCGGTGCCCACTTCCAGCCCTCTCCAGGCTGCCCCAGACAAGGGCCTCAGCCGGGTCCCACTGCCCTCTAGGACCCTTTCCCAAGCTCCAGGGGTTGCGCACACCATTAGTCTTGCTGGTCCCTGGAGCAAGGTCCCTCCCCCAGGGTGATGTTTGCACCTGACTCTCTCTTTTTGATTGTTTGTTTTTGTTTTTCCAGAACTGGGGATTGAACTCAGGCCCTCGTGCTTGCCAGGCAAGCACTTATTCTACTGAGCTATCTCTCCAGCCTCTGCACCCGACTCTCTTGGAAGAGGTCATTCTGCCCAGGCATCCCCGACCATCCTGCATCCAACTCCCTACGCTTGCCGCCTACAGCTCAGATGCTCTGGGTCCAGGTTTCTCCTAGATCCTGACGGTCCTGTGGGCTCCCTCAGCCACCCTTATCCCCAAATTCGAGCATCCGCCAGTCCCACCCTCAGTCCTGTTGCAGGAGTGGGGATCCCCCATTCCAAACCATGTGCCCGAGTGGCCCCTCTCTATCTTCTCCCTTTGGGACAGTTTTCCCCAGCTCTGCACCCTGAAACAGACCAGCAGGTCCAGGTCATGGTGTCCGGAAGCATTGGTGAAAGCTGCAGTGCTCAGCACCAGGCAGGAAGCAGTGGGTGCTGTCCCCAGCCCTGGGCCCCATTCTTGTCAGTGTCATGCAGGGTCCCCTTGGGGAGAGTGCTAGAGAAGGGACTGCCTTGCCCTAGGGACTCAGAAAGAGGCCCTGAGGGGGCCGGGCAGGACGGTTCAGTGGTCTAAAGCGCCTGCAGGTGGCTGCAGGGACTGCTGTTTGATCCCCAGCACCACTTGCTGCACCAGCCCTGCCGTTAGGGCAGGCTGAGCTGGCCATAAAAATAAATAAATAAATAAATAGGTAAACAAGAGTTCTGAAACAGAAAAATAAATAAATAAATAAATAAATAAAAGAGGCCCTGAGGGGGGCTTTCGGGTTAGCTCAGTGGTTGAAGCGCCTGCGAGGTAAATCCCAGTCAAGCACTGGGGATGGCGGTTTGATCCCCACACCCACCCTTAAGGCAGCCTGAGCCAGCCAAAAAAAAGAGAGAAAGAAAAAGAAAGAAAGAGAGAGAGAAAGAAGAAAGAAAGAAAGAAAGAAGAAAGAAAGAAAGAAAGAAAGAAAGAAAGAAAGAAAGAAAGAAAGAAAGAAAGAAAGAAAGAAAGAAAGAGAAAGAGAAAAAAGAAAGAGGTCCTGACCCATGGAGGTCTAACACCCTCAGGAATGTACACCTTTCAAAGAGATAAGAAATTAGCATCTCAAGAAGCAGGAAGCTGCCATTAAGGAGGCACGTAACAGTTTATCCTGATGGCTCATTTGTTGTCTCCCCCCTTGCTTGGGATGTTAACGATCCTCCCCTCCCCGCTCCCAATGTTTTCAATTAGCATTTGTGTGAACCTAGTGAAAGGGAAAAGGCGGAAGTCGATGGAGAACGCAGTCCTCACGTGACCACGTTCACCAGCCCAAAATAAAGCTGAGATGCTCCGGGGCTTCTGGGCTCACTTGAGAGAGACCAGTCTCAGTGAGGCCTCTGAGCAAAACTCGCCGGGTCTTCTCGTCCTGTCTCTCGGCACCACCTCATAACATACAACACACCTCGATCTAGGGCAGGAGGAATGGGGGTGTGATCCGAGCCCTGTGGGCAGTAGCCCAGAACCCCCAGGACTTCCTGCGAGTAGGAACTCCTAGAAACCGCACCCGGAAGAGAAAGCAAAAGCAAGTTTATTGTCTCAAGTTCCTGCCTAAGTCCTAGCCCTAGACTGTCCCCAAGGGCTCAATGACACCCGCAGGCTCTCTTCTGCCGTCACCACTTCTCTGTATACTTGGGAAGCACAAGAACGGTGATCGGAGAAGCCCCGGTGTCCCTTTTCCTCTTTGAGCCGAGGAAGGGTCCAGGACATGGAGTACAGAAGTCTGCAGTGCCCCAGGCCTCTCTGGGGTGACCACAGGTCCCAGATGTAAGCCGAGCCCCTCTGTAGGGCGGGCCCCTCCTCCAGGTCCCTGGAGCACTCCACAGTCTGGCTGCAGTGCTGTCCAGAGGGCCAGGCTGCTGAGGGGCCCTGCTTGCCAGGGGGCAGGGACTCCAGAAACAGGTGAATGTCTACCCTACCCCACCCCCTAACCCTGTCAGCACAGCACCCCCATGTGTCTCTTCAGCCACACCTGCCTCACCTCTCTCTGTAGAGCTTAGGGAGCCTCAGCTAGGGGACAAGTGATTGGGAAGGGAGGCAGCAGGGTGAACACCCTGAGGGTGCATAGCTCGGGCTGGGAGGCTGGGTGCTGCTGGACCAGTAGGGCGGCGGTTCATGCAGAGATGGGGCCCTTCTGAGGCCTGGGGAGCCTGTCCAGGTCAGGGCCCAGCCCTTCCTGGACATCAAGACCCCTGGCCAGCAGCCAAAGCCGCGAGCACCTGTGCAGGAGCACAGGGCCCAGGGACAGGAGCAGCGCCAGCCACGCCAGGCCCAGGAGGATCCAGAGGGCAGCCAGGCTCCGGTACACCGAGATGTAGTGCTTGCTGGGGTCCCTGCCTGCCACAGGAGGGACAGCGGGTGTCAGGAAACACAGCCACCCCCGTGTTTCATGGCCCCAGCATCCAGGGCCAGCAAGGGCCCCAGGGGGAAGTGGCAATGGGCTCTGGCCAAAGACTCCTGAGGAGGCCACTGAGAGCCACTGTCACCTGTAATCATCCCAGCAGCTCTCCCGGATCCCTAGTCCCAGTGGGTCCCCACCCCGAGACCCCTGCTGGTCTCCTCACCCACGACGTAGTCCCCAAAGCCGATGGTGCTGAGAGTGATGAAAGCGAAGTAGAAGCCCTCGCTGAGGCTCCAGCCCTCCACGTGGCTGAAGACCACTGGTGGGAGGACGACAGTGGCCAGGGTCCCCAGGGTCAGGCCCACGCCAAGGCCCAGGACCTGCAGGAGCTGTGAGGGGAACAGCCCTGAGTCCATGGGAGTCTGTGGTGGAGACGGGGAGGTCTGGGCCACTTTTAGGCCCAGGGCTGGGGCGAAACCTGGTCCCCGTCCTCCCGACCTTGGGGCGGGGACTGCATCGTGGGTGTGACTGGCCCAGGCTTCAGAAACCGCAGCACCAGAGGGGGTTAGTGAATGAAGGAGGATCATGCTTGAACAGGCTCTGGGGAACTCAGACCTGCTGCAGGAAGTCACTAACCCATCCCCAGCCCTGCTACACCCCTGTCCTCCAAGAGGGCGGGTCTTGGGGGCAGGGGCTCAGCCTGGGGTCCGTTTTTTTCACCCACTGAAAGGACCTCAGAGCTCTGTGACAACGATGTGAGGTTCAGATTCCCCCTCGGAGGACTGCAGGCCAGTCAGCTCCATTCTCCTGGGGTCTTGCAGCCACAGAGCCCCACAATCCACACCCCTTCTCAGGAAGGCCACGCCCCTCAGCCTCAGCAGTCACCTCTGATGGCCCAGTTCCTGGCACAGCTATGGCATCTGTGCCTCATCCGTCCTGCCTCACGACCCAGCCTCCCCTACCAGTCCTGCTGCCGCTGCCCTTCCTTCCCCCTCGAGGCTCTGCCCTTCTCAAGCGTGCGTGCATGCGGGGTCTTCCCTCTCCTGCCCTGAGCCTGGAGCTGGCCTCGCCCCGGCCACTGACCTGGGAGCGCAGGGGCCGCTCCTCCCACCTATCCAGGGCCAGCTGGGCACGTAGCCCAGTGCCCAGGTTGTTGAAGAAAAGCACATTGAGCGGGATGCCCAGCAGGGCGTAGAAGACACAGAAGATCCGACCTGCCTCAGTGCTGGGCGCCAGGTTTCCATATCCTGGAAGTGGAGAGGGGGTGTAGAAAGTTCTGGACCTTCCCCCAGCCCTTGGATTCTTGTAGAACTTCCTCTTCCACACCTAGCTTGGTCATCTTTCTTTTAGGTACCAGGAATCAAACTCAGGACCTTGTGCTTGCCAGACACGCACTGTGCAATGGAGCTCCACCCCAGCTTGGGGACCTTTTTTACACACGTGCTGCCTGTCCTTGAAGCCCCCCAGTGCTTTGTGCCGCCCCTGCCCGATTTCTGCTCTGCTTGTATTACTGCCCTCCTCAGGGCCCTCTCCATTAGACCCAACACGGAGGGCTGAGCTTGGGCTCCACCCAAGACCATACCCCTCCCCCTTTATCCTCCTGCCAGGGTGCCAGGGAGGTGTGTGGAAGCTGGCACCCAGGTTGCAGAGGGTCTAGGGGCTCCCTAGGGCTCAGGGTGCAGCAAATTCTGTGGACGCACTGTCCTCTTGGAATGCCACCTGCCACTTGGGGACAGCCCCTGCACACCTGACTGTCCATTGTAAGGCTGGCGTCTTTGTCTCGCTGTGCCCGGGGAGCAGGTCCAGGCTGCTGTGGAGTCAGCATCCAAGCCCAGCTCTCAGCAGCCAGGGCTGGCATGGGTGACCAGGAGGCCTCATCCTCGCCCTCGGATACACTGTCCCCAGAGGTCCCCGGGGCATGGCCCAGCAGGGACTATGCGCAGGCCGACTGCCCCCCTCTCTCACCTATTTGGCCGGCCCCGTCACCCTGCCCATCCTCCTCCTCATCCCCACCCCAGCACCTGCGCCTGGGGAGCCCCGACTCAGGTGGCCTTGAGAGCCCTTCGGCCTGCCGCCCTCACCTATGGTGGTGACAACCGTGCCCGCAAAGAAGAAGCTGCTGCCGAAATCCCAGTTGCTGGGGTTGGTGGAGTTGCCTTTGGGGTTCACACCTTTCACCCAGGCTTCCAAGATGACCTGCGGGGCAGGTGGGTGGGGAGAGCAAGTGGTGGTCCCTGCAGGGCGCAGCACTGGCCCTGGGTGGGGGTCACCATGACCCTGAATGTTGCCCTCAGCGTCACCCTAATTCGTGCGTGGATCAGGAGCTCGAAGCTGGGGTGACCAAGAGCCAGCTCACAGTTGTTCACCTCCAAGCCAGCGCCTGTCCTGGCCAGGGCTGCCTGGGCTGGGAACCGCAGCAAGCCCAGAAGGGGGCAGGGCGGGGATGCACCAGGGTGTTGGGACCCAGGACAGATATTAGGCCGGAGGTCTCCGACCTCCCAAAGGGGTTGCAGTGAGTCATGGAGCCTGGCCCACGAAGGCCCTAGGGCTGCTGTCCAGGAGGCCTGAGGGTCGGGGTTTACAGGGAAGCAGCTGTGAGCACGTCGGAGCAGGAGAAATTCCCGCCAGACGCCAGTCTGTGTGCGCATGCGTGTGTGCGGGTGGGGACGGGGCGCGTCCCTGTGCGTTCACGCATGCGTGCGCGCTGCACTTCTTCCTAGACCAGAGCTCTTGCTTCCTTGAGTCTTCTTCTTGGGCCTTGAGCACCTGGAGAACAAGGTCCTCTCCTGCCTGCCGGGCCCTGTCCCCTGTAGCTGTGAGGTCGCAGGCAGTGGCAGAGCACTGTCCACCGGTGCAGCCCACTCAGACCTGTGCTTGCATGCGCACCGCGTCCACCGGCTCCTCAGCCGCTCACCTCGAATGTTGGCCCTGGGACATGGACGGCCTGGGGTCCTGGTCCCAGCATCTGCTGGGGGTTGACGGGGCCTGGCGCTCGCTCAGGACGTGGGCTGAGCTGCCCTCTTTCCGCACCTCTGTCCCGGCCCTCCCCGAGGATCACATGCTGCTCCCAGGGCCTTTGTCCTGTGGGGCGACGCCTCGCGCCCATGCCCAATGGGTGGGAAGTGCGGACCCCCGTGGGCTCTTCCCAGAGGGGTACAGAGTGCAGAGAGGGCGGGCCACCCCACAGTTCCATATGGGGCGAGCTCTGCTTCCTCTGGGCAGGTACCAGGCGTTTGCGCAGTGGGGGTGCCATGCCTGAGATTCCCAGGCTGGAGAAGAGGCCCATGAGCTGAGCTCCGAATCTCCGTGCTGGTTTTTCATGTGTGATTTTGTTGTCATTTTGTTTTAGTTTGACTTGTTTTGAGACAGGGTCAGTGTTAGGCCAGGCTAGCTTTGAAACTGTGCCCCTCCTGTCTCAGCCTCTGGAGAGCCGGGCTTGCAGGGGACACCCCCACACCCGGCTTTTCAGCCCCCTCGGGCTTAGTTCAGCATTACCAGCCCGGTTTCCCTGGATACACAGGATCTCTCCGAGGCTGAGGCTCCAGATGTCCTGTCTGCCCTGGCCTCCCTGGCCTCATTCACAGCGCTGGGAGCACCTGGCCAGCCTGGCTGCTCCCCGTCCCGGTTCTCCCACAACCCAGGCTGAAGGAGAAGACGACTCCGGGCTTCCCAGCCCCGCCCTGACAGGCTGTGGCCCCAGCCAAGCCTGCCCCAAACTCCTGGAGGATCCAAAGGTCTCAGGCCCGAGGTCCCCCGCCACTGATCAGCTGGGCTCACTGAAGGGCTCAGCGCCACCTGCCGGTGTTAACGCGCCCGCAGTTCCTGGCCTCTGGGCCTGGAGGACAGCTGTTCTCTTAACAGGCTCCCGGCCGGCTGTGGGCCAGGGCCAGGCTCTGGGAACCACTGCTGGGGCCAATTCCAGCTCCCAGCACAGGTGCCAATTTGTGGGATACCAGCAGGGCTCTGTGACCAGAGCTGACACAATTGTCTCCACCAGTGACCCACAGCCCTGGCCGACTTTCCACCTCCTGTGCCTCACCTGCAAGCTAGGGCAAGTGACAGGACAGGTGACCACGAGGCAACACGGGGTGGTGCTCAGCCCAGACGCAGGTGGTGAGGCACAGGCCCCATGCTCTGGGTGCACCAGGTACTGGCAGACACTGGTCACCACGCTGGGCTTCTGCACTGCTCTGGGCCCTCAGGGGGGGTGCTGTCGCTTGTGTCCCCTCCCCCACCTATGTGCTTGTGGCTGTCAGAGGGAGGCAGCAGGGGTGGCTTGCTCTGGCACCAGAGAGCCCCTTGTGGGCACAGCTCAGTCACCTGGGCCACTGCCCACAGCCCAGCTCCAGGGCATCACGGCAGCTGCTCGTGACCTTAGTGTCCCCAGCTGGGGACAAGCGAAGGCAGGGTGGGGCCCAGCCTGGAGTTGGGGGCGGGAAGTGTGGGGAGGAAACGTGGACACGTGGATAATGGTGGCATGGCAGCCATTCAGCCTGTGTCTGTGCCATGCGTGACAGCCTCGAGTGCCTTTCACCCGTGGCCCTTGTGTGTGCAGCCCTAACCCACAGGCAGGACACGTGGAGCAGTGAGGTCCGGCGCCCGTTCAAGGTCCCACCGTGACCCCCGTGCAGACTCAGGTGAGCCTTGGTCTGGGTCTGGCCAGGCGCCGTTTCCACACTCTGCTCC
>PVJA010043958.1:0-16448 GCA_004027025.1 Myocastor coypus | reverse complement strand
TTTTTTTGTCTTTTTGAGACAGGGTCTTGCTATGCAGTTGAGGCTGGTCCTGAGCTCACTTTTGTAGCCCAGGCTGGTCTCGAACTCGCACCAATCCTCCTGCCTCAGCCTCCCGAGTGCTGGGATTACAGGCGTGAGCCACCACGCCCAGCCTTTAATCCTTCTTTTTAAGAAAAGCTTAATATTTTTTCCTACTCAACCACATGGTGTAGACATCTCTGCATGTTGGTTAAACAACATCTGGCCGTCCTTTGGACACACAGCCACTATTCTATCACAGGATGGCAAGCATAGTGATAAGGTGCTCTCCCTGGCACATTTTGCCTTTTTTTTTTTTTTTTTATCAGTACATGCTTGGAATATACAACCATTATATTCACCGGCATACACACATTAATTCTTTTCTAGGCAAGTGTGATGGTGCATGCCTGTAATCTCAGCTCCTAGAAGCCTGAGGCAGGAGCATCACTGAGTTCGAGGGCTGCCTGGGCTGTTGTGTGACACTGTCTCAAAAGACCAAAATAGAGTAACACTTTGCCCCGGGATCTTAGCAAATGCCCCCCCCCACACACACACACACATGAGCACGTGCACACACGTTGTGCCACAGAATCATGGAAGCTGGTGCCGTCCAGGGAGCAGTGTCCCACCAGGTCACACACAAGGCTCCCAAGACAGGTGTGCTGGGGGAGGCGACTCCTAACTCTGGGAGTGCAGGAGCCGAGTGTCCAGGCCCTGCAGCGAGCATGCGCATCAAGCCTTCAGCGCCATGCGTCCTACCTGCAGCTACGTAGGTCCTGCTCTCTCGAGGAGTGTATGTATTGCTGGCCTTGCTCAAGGCCAAGCCGATTGTGCGGAGGTGCACCCCCGGGGTTCCCTTTCCCTCCCTGCACTCTCCTCTCTGCCAAGGTCTCTGGGGCTGTGGTCTCCTTTCTCTTACCTTTCCTCTCCTTCAGACCCCAACAGCTGTGAACTGTCAAGTTCTGGGGCAAATCATTCTTGTTTTTTGAGATAGGGTCTCCCTGTACAGCTCAGTCTGGCCTCAGACTATGGAGTCCAGGCTGGCCCTGAACTCATGTGGCTCTCCTGCCTCAGCCTGAGTGCTGAGGTTACAGGCGTGCACCATCACACCCAGCTCTGGGGCAAATCCTTAATAGTCTTGGAACGTGTCCCAGAGGGTCCTTCGTCCCACCCAACTGCCAATGTCACACAAAGTTGAGATCCAGGGAAGAGTGCCACCGACAGTGCTGAGCTGTCACCTCCAGACAGCCCTCCCCTGCTGTGGGGCAGCCCAGAGCCAGGGTGGAGTGCAGTCTCCTCTGGGTGGCAGGAGGCAGTCTGCTGGAGGCAGCGTCCGTACTTTCTCAGGGCCATTCCTACCACAGGGGCTGTTTTGAAGCCATGAAATATTTAAACACAGTGAACATTTGAGCATGACTTTTTTTCTTTTTATAAAACATATTTAGTGCAGGGCAAAGTCTGCAGGGTCTCACTGCACAGATCAGACTCAGTGATCCTTTCAGTCTCCCAACACTGGGATTATAGGCGCTTGCCACCACGCCACCTCATTCGCTGTCTTGGTGCAGGCCTGGGATGGAACCTCGAGCCCATGTCTGCCTAAGTAGGTGGTTCAATCCACTAGGCTGACTGCCCACCCCCTTGTTTTGAGACAGGTTCTCTGTAGCCCATACTGTCCCTGAGTTTGCACCTCTGCTGTGATTACATGCACATGCCAGAGCGTCCAACTCTCATGTTTCTTACAGATTACTTCTCAGAAGGTCACAGGTGTCTATTACACTGGCCTGCTCTGGTAGAGGTCACAGACCCGCCTGTCTCTATAACATCCTCTTCCTCTCTGCCCCTGCAGTTCCCCTCTCCAGTGTCCATGCACACATTCGGGGTTTTCTCATATGTGGGGCTCCCCCTGCCCCAGCCAGCTCCGCCTGGTAATGATTTTCTCTGGAGTCTCCCAGGTGTCTCTGTGGGGACAGTTCCTGCTCCAGTCTCCATAGCAACCCCTCAGGTTGCCATGGTGACACAGAAGCCCTTACTGGAGACCCTTAAAGCAGCTTTGCGGCTGTATGCTGGAGTCTTTGGCTCAGGTTCTGGTATTGGGGCCAGGATGGGGCCCAGGCTGCAGGTGGAAACAGGGAGGTAGCAGGCTTGTCCCTGGGTCAGGAGAATGAGGTACAGAGCTCAGGCTGTCCTTGGTTGGGACAATCTGCGGCCAGGTCACCTGAACCTGACTGCTGTTCAGGACAACTGCAACTTCCCAGAAGCCGTGAAGCCACTTGCAAGCCTTCTTGGGCCCCGTGGACAAGGCAACTTAGCAATGAGCCTATGTCTTCCTATGCTATTTGACCAATGTTTTATTAAAAAAAAAAAAAAAAAATATATATATATATATATATATATATATATATATATATATATATATATATATATATATATATATATATATTGGCTGGACTCTGTTCTGTAGCATACACCTGCAATCTCAGCTAATTATTCAGGAGGTTGAGGCAGGCAGATCGCAAGTTTGAGCCCAGTCTATGCAACTGACTTCATGAGACCCATTTCAAAGTAAAAAGGGCTGAGGGTGTGGCTCAGTGCATAGGCTCCTGGTTGGATCTGGGGCGCAGGAACCCAGGGCCTCTCCTGTGCTAGGCACACACTATCCAGTCACATGCCTGACTCCCCTGGTACTGGGGACCAAACTCAGAACCTTGCACTTGTCAGGCAGGTGCTTCTCCCTGGGCCTTTTTTTTTTTTTTTTGAGAAAGGCTCTCACTCTGTAGTTTGGACTGTCCTTCAACTGGTGACAATCCTCCTGCCTCAGCCTCGATAGTGGTGGGACTGCAGGTGTGAGCCACCTTGACCAGCTTGAGTGTTTCACTTTTTAAAAATATATTTGGTACAGCACACCTGGGATCACAGGCATGTACCACCATGCCTGCCTAGGTGGCCGGAGGTGGGCTGGTACAGCATGTGGTGCTGGGGATTGAACCCAGACCCTGCACTTGCCTGAGCAGGCGCTTAGTCCTCTGAGCTTCTCTCCAGCCCCTAAAGAAGTACTAACAGTCACATCTTCCATCCACTTGGGAACACTGTGAACTGCCTACTGACTTAAATGACGGTATCTTACACACAGCATATATGTACATATATGGCATGCCTGTGGCCTAACACTGCAAGAGAGAAGGCAGCTTGCAGGGGTGAGGGTCTCAGGCCCTTCTGTTTTTTCCGCTAAGGTCCCTGATCTCCCCCTGCCCCAGCAGTGCTCTGTTTTGAGGGGTTTAGGATAGTCAAGCCAGAAAAAGGAATCAGGCCCTGCTGGGTCTGGTGGTGCATGCCTGTAATCCCAGCCCTGGGGAGGCTAAGGCAGGGTGATCGCCACAAGTTCCATGCCAGTGTGGGCTGCATAGTGAGACCTGTCTGTCTGTCTGTCTCTCACACACACACACCAAGGGCTGTGTACTTCTGTCACCTGGTTGGGCCCAATGAAAATCTGTTTGTGCCCGAGTCTGTGGTGCCCACCTTACTCCTACCACTCAGCTGTGGCAGGACCCCTTCTGGTCAGGGAGGGGATTGTTCTTTTTTTTTGGTCTTTTTGAGACAGGGTCTCCATATGCAGTTCAGTGTGGCCTTGAGCTCACTTTTGTAGCTCAGGCTGGTCTCGAATTTCCACCAATCCTCCTGCCTCAGCCACCTGAATGTTGGGGTTACAGGCATGCGCCACCATGCCCAGCTAAATTATGGTTGGCACACTTTTTTTTCTTTTTTTTTGCGGGATTGAAGTTCGAACTTATGACCTTGCACTTGCCAGGCAGGCACTTGTGCAACGGAGCTATCCCCCCAGCCCATGAGGGGATTGTTCTTTTGAGATGGTCTTGCTATGTGGTGGCCTCAACTCAGTGGTCCTCCTGCCTGTCTCCCACAAGCTGGGATTATAGGCGTATACCACTGTACCCAGCACACCATCAGGAACTGATTTACCAGAAGAGCTGACAAGACTTCAGGAGGTACACAGAGAAGTCTGAGAGGGTGGAAAGGAAGGCACTCCCTAGCTCCATGCTGCAGTTGCCCGCTGCCTCCACAGGCAGTCTCGGCACCAGCTCCTTGCTGGGCTCTGCTGCTGACTTCGATAGCAGTCCCTTTACTGAGTGAGGGAAGCAGTCAAGCTCCAGCTCAGGGGACAGCCTGTTTTACAATAAACTGCAAGACCACCACCAATGCCTATAAAATCTCTATAGAATGTGTCCATGTGAACTCTGACCCTGCCATCCCTAACTCCCATGAGATCACCCTGACTTTATAGGCCAATGTGAGGCTCTGAGTCAAGTGAAGTGCCACATGAGTGCAAGCCCAGCACCTGGAGGCTGAGGCGGAAGGGTCCCTAAGTTGGAGGCTAGCCTGGATGCCAGGCTGTCCTTGGACACCCCTGACCTTGGTGAACTCTACTCCTGTGGGGACACACAGCAAGCAGATGTAGGCGCCTCTTGCCACCTGCAGGCACCAGGGGCTGTTGCTTGATGCACAGGGAACAGCCCCTGGAATCCACACCCAAGGAAATGAGGCCAGAAGGACAGGTTGGAGCCCAGGGCTGCCAGCCTGCGGGGCAGCTGATGGGCAGAGCCAGGCCTGTGGCTGCACACTGAGGTGTAGGAGGCACCTTGGCCAACTTCACCCTGAGCCTCTTCCTCTGTCCCTGCTGACGTCTTTGTCAATGCTGGGGATTGAACCCAGGACCTCGGCATTAAGCTCATACCCAGGCCCATTGGAAAATTTTATTACATACCTGTAATTTCAGCACTCAGGAGGCTGATGTAGCAGGAGCCATAAGTTTAAGGCCAACCTGGCATTAAGCTCATACCCAGGCCCATTGGAAAATTTTATTACATACCTGTAATTTCAGCACTCAGGAGGCTGATGTAGCAGGAGCCATAAGTTTAAGGCCAACCTGGGCCACCAAGTGAGTTCAAGTTCAACCTAAATTATACCATGAGACCTTATCACAAAAAACAAATACAGGCCTGGCAGGATGGCTCAGTGGTCTAAAGCGCCTGCTTAGGAAAGCTTGGGCGGCTGCAGGGACCGCGGTTCGATCCCCAGCACCACAGGCTGCACCAGCCCTGCCCTCAGGGTAGGCTGAGCCTGCCATAGAAAGAAATAAACAAACAAAAGTACTAAAACAAGAAAAAAATAAATAAAATAAAAAACCCCCAAAAAACAAATATAAATTTTATTCTTGACAAATTACCAAACTGCCTAGGCTAGGCTTGAACTTGCGTCTCAACCTTCTAGAGTGCTAGGATCACGGAGGTGTGTCTCTCGATGACTCCATATTCCTTACAGATTTATCAACAGCTGACTGGGCCAGCTTTACCACTGTACTTGACACAGAACTTTGGATAATGCAAACTCTAAACCTTGATTTTTGAGACAGAGACTCACTGTGTAATTCCAGGTTGGCCTCAAACTTGGTCTAAGTCCTGACTGGCTCTGAACTAATGATCCTCCTGCCTCAGCCTCCCAAGTGCCAGGGTTATAGGCGTGTGCTACCATGCACAGCCCTGGATCTTTGGTGGACAGCTAAGCTTGGCTCCTGGTCTTGGCTGGGCAGCAGTGTCAAGGATGCCATCCACTGCCCTGGGAAGCCTGTTTCCCACCGGGGTCACAGGGGGCTGCCCAGCACCTAGAGGCGGCAGCCAGGGTGTTTCCTCCATCAGGAGCTGCACACACACAAGGCGGTTGCCAGCTGCACCAGTGTGTGTGTGTGTGTGCGCTGTGGCTGCATACCCCTTTTGGGTTCTGGTGGGAGAAGAGATCTGCCAGGACAGTGCCCACACAGGATGGGCAAGCATCACCAAGCGGCAGGCTCAAATGGCCTGGGCTGTGCAAGTGGTGGGATTACAGGCACACGTCACCACGCTCCATCTCAGCTGTCTCAGTATACCTGGGGGCAGGGTGGGCATGGCATGCAGCGAACTGAACCCATTCCTTTAGTCCACTGAGCTATCTGGCTGGCCCTGGTACTGGGAACTGAACCCAGGGTCTTTGCACTAAGCTACATCCCCAGCCCTTGTTTTTAATTTTGAGATACTATCTCCTACACTTCTAAATTGTCCAGACTGGCCCTGAACTCCTGGAGATCCTCCCGCGTCAGCCTCCCAAGTGCGTGTGCCACCACGTCTGGCTCAGTGCCCTCTTGGGATCACTGCTGCCGGGTCCTAGAGTTGTCCTGACATAAAACCCAAGGCCAGGCTCAGCAGATGGCATCCACTGGCTGACATGACAAGCTCCTGTATGCAGCCACGCCGCGCCAGGCTATCCTTAAGAGCCCCAGGCTGACCTGTGACCCCACCACAGAGCTCTCGTGTCAGTGCATGCGAGGAGCCACCAGCACTACTGCTAGGGCACAGCAAGAGGGACTGGTGACTACAGGACCTCACGGCCACCAAGTGCCACTTCAGGAGCAAAGTGGGCCGGGATCCCTTCCTCCCTCTCCTGTGGCCTGGACCCCAGTGCTGCTGGGTCTTGTCAGGCCTGTGGTTTCCTTCCCAGGCCAGGTCTAGGGAACACCCCTATGCATGTGTGCATGCGCGTGCAGGGTGTCCTCTGCAGCTCCCTTGGGTCACAGGAGCACACAGAACCCTCACCCAGGTCCTGCGGGTCTGTCTATGGCCCTGGGCCAGCTCAGAACACAAAGGAAAGTGGTGTTTTCTATGCCACAAACGAGAGGTTGCAGGTCAGCCTGGTGTGGCTGCAAGCAGGACTCAGGGCCACAGTGCACATTCCTTTTTTTTGGTTTTGAGACAGGCTGGCCTCAAACTCAAGTGTCCTCCTGCCCTGGCCTCTAGAGTGCTGGGACTATGGGCATGCAGTACCAGGCCCAGCCTGGGTAGTGCTGGTCAAATTCACCTTAGGCCAGCTGCATCATGACCTGCATGGAGCCCTAGGCAGGGCCACTCGGGCAGGCAGGTGGGCTGGGCAGCCCGAGGATGCTCCTCGTAGGGAGGGCAGCTGAAGTCACTGCCTTGTGCCTGTGCCAGGCCCACAATCCAGCACTGAGCACACGGGCTCTTCACGCCTTCCGGTGCTGTGTGAGACCCAGCAGTGGGCGGGGAGCACTGCACACCCAGCCCCAGCTGCCGCCCACCAGCCCTGGGCGCTCACTGGTAATGGACAGGCAGGCCCCTCAGTAGGGCGGGGAGGCTGGCGCTGGGCGTGAACCAGGTGCCTGTCACCTAGCCAATGTCAAGGTCTGCGCCTCGGGTCCCCACCTCAGCAGGCTGCTCCAGGCCAGGAGGATGGGCTTGGCTCTTGTCAGACAGCTCCGCGGGGGAGGCAAGGCCATGGGGCAGCCAGGCCTCACACCTGACCGTGACAGCTTGGTAACAGATTCTACACGGCTCCGTCTCTCAGTGCTACACCATGTTGGCTTTTTTGGTTTCTCTGGGTTTTTGGATTCCAAGGTGAAATAGAACAGCAAAACCCCAAATCCGCAAGCGCAACAAATAAATAATAATGATACCTACACAAAGACATCACGGGATGATTCCAGCATAACCGAGGGATGGGAAAGCTGGACAGCATCCCAGACCTCGGGGAGCTCAGGCCTGGCTCATGGCTGGGTCACTGTGCCTGACAGAGGGGGCAGGAGGCTGTGGGGCCCTCATCCCAGGTCCCTGAATGTGCCAAGGCCCTGCAGACAGGTAACGAACAGCCAGACCCAAAGCCCGTGCTCCCGAAGTGCTCAGCACACACGTCCCAGCTGAGAAGAAGCCACTCTGGGATCCTGGGGACCTCGGGGCTTCCGTGTCAGCCGCCCCAAGGACAGGAGTAGAGTGGGGATTATGTGACCAGGGGGATGTGGAACTCGCTTGTGTCGAAGATGAGGGGCCTCCGGGGAGGGCTGGGGTCCCTGTTAGCCCTGTGCAGCAGCTTGAAGAGCCCGGTTCCGATGCTCATGGGGATCCCCATGATGATGCACTCCGACACCCCTGCAATGACAGGGCGGGGTCAGCGGGGAGGGCGGGCTCCGCGGCACAGAGCCAGCGAATCTGGGCGCAGCACCCCTTCCATCTGGAACTGGGGTGCGTGCGTGTGGCACCGCTGTGATGCCCCAGCCCAGCCTGGGCAAGTGCAAGGCCACAGTGCAGCACAGCTGGCCTTGGAGTGGCAGCACCTCACAGTGGGGGGCTGGGCCCCAGCTCAGCAGCCTCTTGGGGCCTACTCAGCTCCCACTTGGACCTGCTGGGTTCCAGGTCAAGGCAGGAGAGGGGCTGCTCCACTGTGCATTTGAGGCCCCTGAAAGGCAAGGAGGGACCCCTAGGCTCACAAGGCCCAGCTCCTGCCATGGGCCACAGCCCTGTTTATCAGGCCTGGCTGCTTTTCTGTTTCTGTCCTGACAAGGCCTCACTCTAGCTCAGGCAGGACTTAAATTCACAAGATAACCCAGGCTGGCTTCAAATGCAAGCCTCCTGCCTCAGCCTCCCAAATGCCGGGCTCATGTGCTGCCATGCCTAGCTTTCTCTCTCTAGCACTAGGGACTGAATCTAGGTCCTTTGTGCTGAGCTACACAACCCCCCATTCTTCGTCTCGGGACAGGCAAGGCTTGAACTTATGACCCTCCTGCTAGACTCACAGGCCTGGGCAGCACACCCGACTCACTCTTCTCTTTGTGCTGGTGCCCCCCTTCCTTCTCCCTATGTCTCCTTCGGGCCACTCCCCTCTGCTTTTTCTCTTCTGCTTTCTTTTTATAGTAGTGCTGGGAATTGAACTCAGGGCCTCAAGGATGACAGGCAAACGTTCCAGCACTGAGCTGTGCTCTCAGTCCTTGCCTTCCTTTATTAGGAGTCATGCAGAGTTGGTATGGGGTGCACACCTGCAATCGCAGCTACTTGGGGAGGCTGGGTCACGATGGTCCCAAGTTCAAGGACAGCCTGGGGAACCTAGCAAGGCTGTGTCTCAAGATAAAAAGAAAAGAGGCCTCCTGGGATGTACCTCTCTCCCTCCAATCTGTTTTCTTTTTCTTAACTTTTTTATCCTTTTGAGATAGGCTCTTGCTATGCAGCTCAGGCTGGCCTTGAGCTCAATGTGCAGCCCAGGCTGGTGTTTAACTTGCAGCCATTCTCTTAAGTGCTGGGACAATGGGAATATGCTACCACACCTGGCCTCTTGTATTGTTCTAAAATGCCAGGGGTCAAAGCCAGGGCCTGGACACTCAGGCAAGCACCTTGCCAACAGCTCTGCCTGCGCCTTCTCAAAGGAAAGTGTCTGCGTTGGCCCTGGGGGAAGCACGGGTGCTGGCGCTGACAGCGGCCCACTTGAGGCCCTACCTGGCAGTCCCTATTTCTCAAAATCTGTCCCGTCTGGCACCCCTGCTGGGGGCCAGCTCAGTATCCACCAACCGTCCCAAGCCCTGCCCCCATGGCTGCCACCCTGCAGGGTCTTGCTGCTAGGGACAGAGGGGCAAGAGCAGAGCCCAGTGCACAGGCCCATCCCCTGTGAGGACGGCACCTCCTGTGCTCCTCTCCTGATGGCAGGTGTCCTCTCCCTGTGGTGGCACACATGGTACCCAGCCAAGGGCTGAGCCTTGCTCAGGCGTGTGCCCTCTTCCTTTTCCTGCCACTGCCTGTGTGGCTGTGCTAACCTTGGGGCACACCAAGGGCACAGAGGCAAAAGCAACAAGGCCAACGCCACCCTCAAGGAATGGAAGATTCCCACGCATCCAGACATGCAAAGTGGCCTGCCACTGATGCGGGGGTGGGGTGGGGTGGGGTGGGGGTGAGGCTGTATCTGCAGGCTTAGGAAACCAAAAACTGGGGCTTTTTTGATGAACACCTCCATGTTTGGATTACCTAAGTCACAAAGAGCTGGTGCTCCATGCTGAACTGTGGTCTGCTAACCACTATGAAGTCCCGTATACTCTGGACCAGGAGGCCTGGATCCTGACGGCCAGAACCTAGCATGGCCACCTGCCTCAGCAGGGAAGTGGGTCTGCAGCCTGGAGGACCACGAGGCTGAGGAGAGGGCTGGGCTTTACCTGGCCAGGCAGGGCCCGCCCCCTCCAAGGCTATGGCCCCTGGCAGCCAGCACTGTGCTGTCTACTTTCAGAGGCAGTGCTCCCTGACTGCGGGGGTCTAGTTCCATGATCTGTGACTTCCTTTTGGAGTGCTAGGAAGCAAGACTTGGGGCACTCTACTGCTGAGCTATACTCCCACCCCTTTTTAGGCTGAGCAAACAGCTCAGTGGTCTAAGCGTCTGCTTGGCAAGCCCAAGGACCTGAGTTCCATTCTTGGTACCACATGCCATGCTCGCCCTGGAACTGGGCATGGTGGTTCAAGCCTATAATCCCTAAACTGGGAAGGCTGAGACAGGAGGGTCACTAAACTGTGTTGTGAGACCCTGTAATAAATAAGTATTTTTCTAAAAAAATCCTTAGACGGGATCTTGTTAAGTTTTTTAGGCTGGGCCTTTCTAGCTTCCAAGTGGCTAAGTTTCTTTTTGGCTTTGATTTTTGGGACAGGATCTTGCTATGTAGTTCCGTCTAGCCTTGAACTCGCTATGTAGCCTAGGCTGGCCTTAAGCACCAAGTAATCCTCCTGCCTCCACCTCCCAAGTGCTGGGTTCCCAGGTGTGCACCACACCTGGCTGTGGCTTTACTCTCCTTTGAGGTAGGGATTGAACGCAGGACCCTGTGCTTTGAGGCACATGCGCATGTGTGGCTGTATTCTCAACAAGATTCTGCTGCTTGAGTTGCTCAGCTTGGCCCAAGCTGTGAGCAACAGGGACCTCTGCTAGGGCTCCACAGGAGACATACCGCACACGGAGTCCTTCTGCCCGAAGTAGGCTGCATCGAAGAGGTGGTCGGCTGTCTTCTCGAAGGACGCGAGCATCAGCACACTCTCCTTCATCTTGGCCAGGCCGAACCTGGTGATGCCCAGGACCTCACCCTGTGGTCAGGGACATAGCGCACTCCTGAACTGAGCACAGTGGCCCCTCCCCAACAGCCCCACCCAGCTAGGCTGGACCCCAACAGGCCGCTGGCCACGAGGCCTCGAGCCTACCCAAGGCTGTGCAGTGAAGAATGGAGAGTCTTTTTTTTTTTTTTTTTTTTTATCTTTTTGAGACAGGGTCTTGTTATGCAGTTCAGGCTGGCCTTGAGCTCACTTCTGTACCCCAGGCTGGTCTCGAACTCACACCAATCCTCCTGCCTCAGCCTCCCGAGTGCTGGCCCGGCAAGAGTCTAACTTTTTAAAAAGTGGAGAACTTCTTTACAATAGCTCAAAAAATAAACACAGAACGTTTGTCTGTTTGAACACAGGGCCTTTGCAACGAGCGAAATGCCCAGCCTTTCCTAAATTCTGCAATCATGCCTCAATCAGCTGCTAAGTCGCCAGGCTCGGTTTGAACTTGGATCTTCCTGCCTCCTTCTCCTGGAGTGCTGGGATAACAGGGCTATGACATGGCCAGCTTAGGTACAAAATTTAAAAACTCTGAGCATGTAGTTAATTCACTTAGATACTTCCATTCAGAGGAATTTTTTTTTTTTTTTTCTGACAGAAGGCCTTGCTCTGTAGTTCACTGACTGTGAACTTCCTAGGTAGTCCAGCTGACTTAACCTCCTGGGGATACCCCTGCCTCAGCCTCCAAGTGCTGGGATTATAGCTAGCTTGGGTGCTGGGTGAAGCTGGGAGCTGACACAGAACTCTGCAGAGCTCCACCTCTCTGCCCACCAGGCCTGAGCCTCGGGGCTGCCATTCCCATGCTGGGATTCACCAGAGCCCTGTGCCACGCCAGGCCTCGCTTTGTGGGTGACAGTGACATGCTATTTCTCCAGGTCCTGCAGCACTGACCCCTGCAGGGGGGCCGGGGAAGCCCGGCAGGTGGGCATTGCACGCGCGCACCTTGTAGGTCATGAGGTCAGACAGCAGCATCACGTGCCTGCGGTCGATGCTCATGCCATGGTTGACCATCGTGTACTGGATCTCGTTGATGATGGTCGTCCGCGCCGCCTCGATGCCCAGTGTCTTCTCCACCTGCAGAGGGAGGAGGGGTGAGCGGGGCCGCCCTGCCTGGATGCAGCTGTGACCTCCACCGGTTGCCTCCTCTGCCCAGCAAGCTCAGGCAAACTTGGCTATTTCCTAAGATTCCTGGGGAGCCCAGGCCACAGCAGTGAGCAGAGCCGGGCCAGCAGCCGCGGCAAGCACCCAAGCCGAGTGTACCTCGTAGGTGTTATTGGAGCTCGTCCGAGTGCCCTTCACGCCGTGGGTGGCCATGACCGCCCGCAGGTTGTCGCCCTCCACCAGCAGCTTGTACTTCTCCTTCCCGCTCTGCTCATCGATGTGGATGACGGCTCTGGACACCTCGGGGATGCCCTGTACCACCACCTGGCCCAGACAAGACACCTGAGGCCCACGACCAGGGAGCTCAGAACCACAATGCTGTAGGAACCGGGAGTGTGGGTACTGGCCAGTGACCTCCACTGGCCCCAGCTACCAGCAGTGTTTACCAGTGCCCCCCCCCATAAGGTGTCTGTGTGCTGCTGGGGTCAGGGAGGAAAGCACGGGTGTGGGGTTAAGCCCCACTCTACAGTCTACAAGTGCACATTAAGGACCCCAATGGAAGAGCTGGCACGGCAGTCATGAAGAAAAGAACCTGCCGGGCAAGGTGGTACATGCCTGCAATCCCAGCACCTGGGAGGCTGAGCAGGAAGACTGCTGTGAGTTCAAGGCCAGCCTGGACCACGTAGTGAGACCCTGTCTCAGAACACAGACACAGGACCAGAAGAGGAGGAGGAAGAGAACCTCACTGATCCCAGGGAGGTGAGTGGGACCCTCTGGTAGTGGTGCCCACCCTCACCTTGGGGAGCTCCTCTTTCAGGAACTGCAGCACGTAGTACATGGAACTCTTGCTGCTCTCCCGGGGAGTGATGCACACCACAGCCTCGCCGTGCACGGCCACGTCACCGGGCTTCACGCGCAGCTTGGAGGTGCAGATGGAGTAGCGTACCGACTCGGCATTCACCTGTGGGCAAGGGCATCGCCTGTGAGGCGTGGGCATGTCCCCCTCCCCCATGGCTCCGCCCTGCACTGGTCCTGGGCTCTCTAGGGAGCTTCCGGTCATTCTGTCCCGTATCACCCCCACTGTGCAATTTTATTTTATTTATTTATCTATTTATTGATTGTCTTTTTGAGACAGGGTCTCACGATGCAGTTCAGGCTGGCCTTGAGCTCAGTTTTATAGCCCAGGCTGGTCTTGAACTCTCACTGATCCTCCTGCCTCAGCCTCCCAAAGAGTGCTGGGATTACAGGCATGCACCACCTCGCCCGGCTCCTACTGTACAATTTTAATACTATGCCTATCTACGGTGCTCTTGTGGACCCTGTGTGTATCGGCAGCTGCCTTCAAAATATATCATTTAGGGGCCTGGCGGGATGGCTCAGTGGTCTAAAGCGCCTGCTTGGGAAAGCTTGGGCGGCTTCAGGGACCGCGGTTCGATCCCCGGCACCACATGCCGCACCAGCCCTGCCCTCGGGGAGGGCTGAGCCGGTCATAATAAATGAGTGAACAAAGGTTCTGAAACAAGAAAAAAAAAAAAAAAAAAAAAAAAAATATATATATATATATATATATATCATTTGCTCAAGACAACACACACACAGCCACGTGAGTAGCTTTGGGTAGGCTGAGGTGGGAGGGAGAGTACCAGGAGTAGGGTCCCGTTGGCTCCTGTGTGCCTGAGAAAGGCTGCCCACCCTGACTGCCACCTGTCCAGAGATCCATGATCACAACATGTCACTGTCATTGTGCACTGTGGTCTGCAGGTCTGAAGCCAACAGGAAGCTGTGCACAGCACCTCAGCACAGTCCCCGCTGCAGTCATGGGCTGCCCTCGAGCTCTTAGTTCGGGGACTCACTTCCAGGCGCAGAAGCCGGATCCGCTCCAGGGACAGCTTGACTAGGATGAAGCAGTCGTCGGGGAGGAACACTTCTTCGATGTACTCGGAGATCTGTGGTGCCCGGAACAGAACATCTCAGCCCCCTTTCCTCTCCCTAGTGCATCCCAGCTTGCGGTCACTGTCACTGAGAGGATTTCTTACCTCCCCCAGGAGGGTCTTCTCAATTCTGCCTTTCACCAGGCGGGCATAATCAGCATCCTCGTCCTTATCCAGTTGGGCTGTAATAATTGGGGTGCTGTGAGGAGACAGATGCACTCAGTGAATGGGAAGGGCTGTCTGCAGGCAACGAGTGTAACCTGCAGGAACACCCACAGCGCAGAGGAGCAGCACGGCAGCCTTGCCGAGGGTCCCTGCCCTCATGGAGCCTACCTCGGCGCAGTGCTGCTTACACCTCCTCTCTGGTCCCAAGCAGTTCTCTTAGTTCTCTTTCCCTTCATGCAGTTCAGCTCTATCCCTTCCCTACAAACCTGTCTGGACCCCTGGGGTCCACTGGTCCTCTGCTCTGGACACTGTACTCTCGGGGCTGATGTGACCAGCCAGATCTCCTGCCACTCTGGATGCCAGGGATGCTAACCTAGAACCAGGGGCAGCTGTTTTTCTTTTAATGCTATTGGTTATCTTTTGTTGGATTTGCATCACAGGGGGAGTGTGACTTTTGTCATTGCAGGCAGGTCCCCCACAAAGCCTACCATGAAATCACCTTTTTCACAGGACTTGTTGCCATAAAAGCCTGCTGCTTCCACTCTGACCCTGTTGTCCCCTAGGGCCCCTTTGTTCTTGTGAGGTAGTGCTTATGTAGCTCAGGCTGGCCCTGAGCTCACAATAACCCTTCTGCCTCAGCCTCCTTTGAAGGCTGGGATTATACGTGCTAGGCCTAGCCTTATTTTCTCCCCTTTTTTGTACCAGGAGTCGGCCTTAGGACACTGCCAGGCAGGTGCTGGGCCACAGCTAAATCTCTATCCAGACCTTATTTTTTTAAATGACTTTTTAAAATACCGAGCCAGGCCTGGTGGCACACACCTAAAATCCCAGTACTTGGGAGGCTGAGGCAGGAGGATAGGTGCAAGTTCAAGACCAGCCTAGGTTGCAAAAGTGAGCTCAAGGCCAGCCTGAACTGCATAGCGAGATCTTGTCTCAAAAAGACAAATAAGTAAGTGAGTAAATAAATAAAATACCAAATATGGCTGCGCATGGTGGCACATGCCTGTAGTCCCAGCAGGAAGACTGATGTAAGTTCGAGAGCAGCCTGGGATACAAAGTGAGCTCAACGCCAGCCTGTGAGCTGCATAGAGAGACCCTACCTCAAAGAGACAACCAAACACACATGACCACTGCGGCAGCTGTGGCCCCAGGGTGTCAGACACGGCCTGTGTGCCGCAGCGCCCAGGTATACAAGGGATCATGCTCCCTGGAGCCCACAGGGAGCCAGCCGGCCACCTGATGGCCTTGGAGGCGTTGATGATCTCCTTGATCCGGGGCACGCCCAGGGTGATGTTCATGGAGGCCACGCCCGCGAAGTGGAAGGTCTTCAGGGTCATCTGGGTCCCTGGCTCGCCGATGCTCTGGGCACACAGGGCGCCCACAGCAGAGCCTGGCTCCATCTGTGCCCTGGAAGAGAAGATGGGGACAGGAGTGGTGCGATGGAGAAGCCCAGCAGGTGCTGGCGGTAGGCTCTGGGTCTCAGGCTCTCAACACAAACACTACAGGTGCCAAAGGAAGTGGTAATGTGCCAGGCTGTGTCTGTGGACTGGGTGCATTAGGCATGTGAGGTCAGAGGGGTGGGCGGTGCAGCTGAACACTGTCAGCGTGTGAGCAGCAGTGCAAGGCCACACCTGGGGATGACGTGCAGGACGCTGCTTTGCTGCAATGTGGGCTGCATGTGGCTTAGTGACCCCTGGAGGAGAGGTGATGGGTCAAGCCCTGGAGTGGCTCTGTGCCCATGGGACAGGCAGAGGGACACACGCAGGCCCTACCTCATGTACTTGTCCTTGCAGGTCTCCAGGAACTTTTCTAGCTGCGTGGGCGTGATCCGGTCCAGCTGGTACAACACTCGGGGCTGGAGGCACGGAGGCAGATGCATAGTTAGTGTGGGCCAGTGGCACCGACAAAACCTGCAGCCTCATGTGTCCAGGAAGGCCATTACCTCTGTTGTGCCGTTATCGTTGATGCCGTATTTATCTCTGGTTTTCTTGATCTTCTCAGAAACCCCCTTAATGAATTTTTTTATTTCCTGAAGGATGACAGAGCAAATATCAAGTTATTTGTTTTTAAAAATCTGGACGAGGGTCATGCCCACACACTGCACTCTATAGAATGATTGTGAGGACAATATGCAATATGTCAACTTTCAAAGAAAAAAAGGGGGAAAAGGAAAAAAAAAGTAATGTGGATTTAGAAAGGTTAATGTTTAGTTGTTTGATCAATCTTATATACCTATATGTATTAATCTAAACTGATCCGATGATGAAAATATGTAATATAA
>PVJA010043956.1:0-16444 GCA_004027025.1 Myocastor coypus | reverse complement strand
ATGTAAATGGACTCAATTCTGCAATCAAAAGAAATAGACTTGCAGAGTGGATAAGGAAACAGAGCCCAACAATATGCTGCATACAAGAAACACATTTAACCCGTAAAGAAACTCATAGGCTTAAAGTTAAAGGTTGGAAAACAATACTACATGCTCCAGCACCTCAAAAAAAAGCAGGGGTGGCAATCCTCTTTGCAGAAAGAATAAATGAAACAAAGAGTTGGTTCATGGGGCCAGGGAGATAGCTCCGTGGCACAAGTGTTGACTGGCAAGTGCAACGTCATGAGTTTGAACCCTGGTTCTGGAAAAAAAAAAATGTTGGTTCTTTGAAAGAATACATAAAATTGATAAGCCCCTAGCCAACCTAATCAACAAAAGAAACAAACAAACAAACAAACAAAAAACAAATTCATTCAATAAAGCATGAAAAGGGTGAAATCACTACAGATCCTACAGAAATTCAGAAGATCATCAATACCTACTTCCAACATCTTTACTCTCATAGGATGGAAAACACAGAGGAAACGGACAGTTTCCTAGATAAATATGAAATTCCAAGGCTGAGTCAAGAAGATATACAAACTCTGAATAACCCAATAACAAGAAATGAAATTGAAAATGTAATAAAAAACTTACCAACAAAGAAAAGCCGAGGTCCTTATGGATTCATAGTAGAATTTTATAAGAAATTTAGAGAAGATTTAATGCCAATTTTTCCTCAAACTCATCAATGAAACTGAAAGGGAAGCAATTCTCCAAAACTCATTCCTGGAGGGAAGTATTACTCTGATTCCAAAACCAGAGAAAGACTGAACTAAAAAAGAAAACAAAAGGTCAATATCTCTAATGAATATAGATGCAAAAATCCTCTAATAAATAGTAGCAAGCAGAATGCAGCAAATTTTCAAGACAATTATACATCATGATCACATGGGATTCATTCTAGGAATTCAGGGATAGTTAAACATAAACAAATGCATAAATGTAAAACAGTGCATGAGCAGAACCAAAAACAAAAACCACTTGATCATCTCAATAGATGCAGAAGGGCCAACAAGATAGCTCAGTGGATTAAAGCGCCTGCTTAGGCAAGCACAGGGACTGTGTTTTGATCTCTGGCACCACATGCTGTGCCAGCCTCCCATCCAAGGAGGGCTGAGACAGCCAGAGTTGGGCATGGTGATGCATGCCTATAACCCCAGCACTGGGGAGTCTGAGCTACATAATGAGACCCTGAAACAACTAAATACATTTGAAAGAAGAGAGAGAGAGAGAGAGAGAGAGAGAGAGAGAGAGAGAGAGAGAGAGAGAGAGAGAGAGAGAGAGAGAAAGAAATCTGTTACATCATGGGTCTGGGGAGATAGCTCAATAGAATAAGTGCTTGCCTGGCAAGCGCAAGGGCCTGAGTTCAATCCCTGGTTCTGCAAAAAAAGAAAGAAAGAAATCAGTTACATAACTACATCAATAGATGCAGAAAAGCTTTTGACAAATCTCAACAGTCATTCACGATAGAAAAAAGTACTAAGAAATGAATAGATGGCCTATATATCTCCACCTGATTAAAGCCATCTATGAGAAACCAACAGCCATCATATGAAATGGGCAAAAACTGAAGGCCTTTACTTTAAAATCAGGAACAATGGGCCCAGCGGGATGGCTCAGTGGTCTAAAGCGCCTGCTTGGGAAAGCTTGGGAGGCTTCAGGGACCGCGGTTTGATCCCCGGCACCACATGCTGCGCCAGCCCTGCCCTCAGGGCAGGCTGAGCCGGCCATAAAGATGAGTAAATAAACAAATAAAGGTTCTGAAACAAGAATAAATAAATAAATAAGTAATTCTTAAAAAAAAAAATAAATAAATAAAATAAAATAAAATAAAATCAGGAACAAGACATGGATGTCCGCTGTCCCTGCTCCTATTCCATATAGTTCTAGAAACATTAACCAGAGTAATTATACAAGAGAGAGAAATAAAAGGAATAAGGATTGGAAAAGAAAAAGTGAAATTATCATTATTTGCAGATGACATGATACTCTACATAGAAGACACCAAAAATTCCACCAAGAATCTTGTGGATTTCAACACCAAATTCAGCAACATAGCAGGATACAGCATCAACACCCCAAAATCAGTAGCATTTCTATACACAAAGAATGAGTAAACTGAGAAAGAACTTAGAGAAATCAGACCTTTCCTAATAACATCCAAAAGAATAAATACTTAGGAATCAATCTCACAAAGGACATAAAAGATTTACAGGGTGAAAATTATGATACTTTGAGAAAAGAAGTTGAAGAGGATTTGAGACAATGGAAAAATATTCCATGCTCCTGGATAGGAAGAACCAACATTGTCAAAATGGTCATACTTCCAATATTGCTATACAGATTCAATGTAATCCTGATTAAAATACCATTAGTACCTCTGTGAGGTATATTAATGGTCCTACAATTCATTTGAGACCAGAAGAGACCCAGAATATCAACAGCAATTATGGGAAACAAAGGAAGGGTAGGAGGTGTCACAATCCCTGGCCTGAAAGTATACTACAAAGCGTCTGTAATAAAATCAACAAGGTACTGGTATTCAGACAGATCTGAGGATCAGTGAAACAGATTAGAAGCTGCAGACACAACTGCAAAGACACTGAGCTTCCTTATCTTTGATAAAGGGATCAAACAGGCTGACTGGAAGAAGTGTAGTCTCTTTAATAAATGGTGCTGGGAAACTTGACCTTCCACATGCAGAAAGCTAGAACTAAACTCATGTCTATCACCATGCACAAAAGCTACAGCCAAAATGAATCAAAGATTTAAATATAAAAACAGAAAGATTAAATCTTCAGGAGAAAAATGTAGGTAGAAAAGATGTGGGGGTAGGTATAGAGTTCCAAACAAACAAACAAAAAACTACATGGGAAATATTTCAAAGAATCAACAACTAGGAAAAAAAAAATAACTGGGATCTCATCTTTTTTGAAAAATTTCAGCACTTCACAGTAAATCTCCAACAGAGTAAAAAGAAAACCAATAAATGGAAAGATTATAGCTGACTGTCCCTCAGACAAAGGCCTTTTATCTAGAACATACAAAGAATTAAAAAAAATCAGGCCCGAAATTCAAAGACCCAATCCAAAAATGAGCATCTGAAGAGAATATACACTTCTCAGAGGAAGAAATACAAATATCAAGTAAATATATGAAAAAATGCTCAACATCATTGATTTTCAAGAAATGCAAATTAAAACAACACTTAGATTCCATCTCATCCCAGAAAGAATGACTAACATCAAGAAGTCAGCCAATAACAAATGCTGCAGAAAAAGGAACCCTTCTCCACTGAGCGGGAGTGCAGACTGGTACAACCACTATGGAAATCAGTGTGGGGATTCCTTAAAAAGCTAGGGTTGGAGATCCCATTCAAGCCAGCTATTCCCCTCCTGGGCATTTTTCCAGAAGAGCTGAAAACCTCATACCACAGTGATATATGTGCACCCATGTTTATAGCAGTGTAATTTGTTATAGATAAATCCTAGAAATAACCCAGATGCCCAACAACTGAAGAATGAATAAGGAAGATGTGGTATTTTTATACAAGAGAGTATTATTCAGCTATAAAACAGGATAAATTTGAGTCTTTTCAGTAAATGAATGCAACTAGAGAACATATCCTTAAGTGAAATAAATCAGACCTGCATGTGGAAACATTGTACTGTTTCCTTAGTGTGAGAACCTGAAAGAGAAAAATGGAATCTGAAGGGTACAATAGACACTGGTAAAAGAAAATGAACTTATTTAAAAGGAAAGAGTTACTGAATTGAGAAGAAGGACAGGAGAGAGAGTAGGGGAAAGAGAAGTATCTATGAATATAAGCAGGATGCTTTCTACAGCCATACTGTGCATTTCTGCTGGTCTATGGGAAGAATGCTTTGTTTCATCTCCCTTTTTCAATTGTTTGTACTTTTTCCCCTATTAATTTCTTATACGTTTCTTCTTCCAATTTTACATGCATATGATAGGTTGCAGCCTGAGTACAGACTGCTAAATTATCATGGCCCAGATCCAACATGGCTGAGCCCCCTCAAACAACAGTTTATCTTTCCAGTGACCACTTCCCCCTCTTCCTCCACTCCGGCCCTGGGTACAACTTCCTCTTACCTTTCCCACCTATGCATGGGAGCCTCCAATCAGCTCTTTAGGCATCACTCAACCTGCCCCTCCAACTCCATCCCTTGCAAAAGTTCATAAAGTCTTATTCTCCCTGTATCAGGTCTGAGGACCTACCCATCTCCCTGTCCGCCGTCCTTTCTGTGTCTTCAGAGTTAATAAAGGCTCTCCTTTACTTATTTCTGCTTCTCTCCTGGGCCCTGCTGCCACCACCGCCACCACTGTTGCTGCCACTAAAACTGATCGCATATATCTGGTAATATGAACCAGTTGGAAGACAACACCATGTATTACAACAAATACTGTGAAATTCATATTACTTTGTTAAGTGAAAAATCTGTATCACTTATAATTTTTTCTGCTTTAATTCTAATTTGTACTCTCTTTAAAAAATAAAAGCATTGTTTAATTTGAAACAAATATTCACTTAAAGATATTTTGAAGAAAATAATTATCAACAGGAAATAGGAATGAAAGATGGACACCGCATGAGTACTGAATACATGTGTAAGCACTGTAAAGTACAAGTGAACATAGCAATACCTCTAAATATAATATAATTTAGTTTTCATTTTAAATATCCTTCTATTTGAACAATTATGGCTTTTGAGTGAAGCAAAAACTGAAGTAATAATCCAGGCATTTCTGCCTTTTCAAATTTAATTAGGTGACAATGGTTACATTATGTATTTCCAGTTACTTAAAAGCCATGTGATAGATCAGCTAAGCCACCCAAGGCATCTTACTGTGACATTGCTTTCTTTGATTCAGTCATCATGTTTTCTGAAAGAGAGGGAAAAAAAATCCTATTATTTCAAAAGTGATATTGTCAATATAAATTTCTAACCAGGAAATACTTGGAATTTTTCAAAGACATGTAATAGAGGATTTAATTTTTTAAATTGTGCAATTATTTCAATCATTCCAAATTCTCCTCAATTTTCAGGACAAAAATCATACTCAAGTGCATTCCATTTGTGTGTGTGTGTGTGTGTGTGTGTGTGTGTGTGTGTGTGTGTGTGTATTTTAGGGAAGGGTCTACAGGTTGTTCAGGGTCTCACTACTGGATCAGACTCCTAGTGATCCGCCTGTTTACAGCCTCCCAGGAGCTGGGATTATAGGCTATCACCACCACGCTCAGTCTCAATTGCAGTCTCAGTGGCCCAGGGGTGGGGCCTGCACAGCAGGCCTGGGGATTGAACTCAAATGCATTCTAAATAGTAAATCATTCTCCCTTTGGATCAAACATTAGCAATGCAGTCCCCTAAAACAGAAACAGCAATAAAAAATAGTATTATTTTAGTTTGAGGTATTTGAAGTACTACAATTTATTAAGACACTTTATGTAAACATTTCTATTACCTAGGCTGAAAAGTAATTTTATACTAAGGGCAGTTATTTTTAAATCACATAAATTGAAGGTAAAGGGCCCAGCGGGATGGCTCAGTGGTCTAAAGCGCCTGTTTGGGAAAGCTTGGGCAGCTTCAGGGACCGCGGTTCGATCCCCTGCACCACATGCTGCACCAGCCCTGCCCTCTGGGAGGGCTGAGCCGGCCACAAAAATGAGTGAGTAAACAAAGGTTCTGAAACAAGAAAAAAAAAAAAAAATAAATAAAATTTAAAAATATTAAAAAAAAATAAATTGAAGGTAAAATAGATTTAAAGCATTGTAAGAGATAGTTTATATGTTCTTACCTTATAGCATGTCTGGTCTAGATAATTCCTGCAAAATACAAAATATTTATTTTACAAATCTCTAAACACCCATATAAGTTTAAAATATAAATGAAAATGGAACTTTGTCAGGCTATTAAACTTGTACAGTATTTTGTCTTAATAATTATTAGCAGTTATTCCATCCTAACTGTAAAACCTCCTCCTTCTGAGTTACCAAATCTGGCTTACAAATCTATAGAAATTATCCATTTCCCTTCTTCTACCTCACCTTGGAGTTCAGGTAAATAGGGCTACAGGTATGATTGGGCACGGAAGACCATGATATATAAGTAAGCTGCCAATTCTTTTCTTCTTTCTGTCTTCTTTCTTTTCTTTCCTTCCCTCCCTCCCTCCCTCCCTCCCTCCCTCCCTCCCTTCCCCCCTCCCTCCCTCCCTCCCTTCCTTCCTTCCTTCCTTCCTTCCTTCCTTTGGTACAGGGTCTCACAGCATAGCTTGAACTCATACTGATCCTCCTGTAACAGCCTCTCCAGCACTGGGATTACAGGTGTGCACCATCAATCCCAGCACAGAGCACCCCAAATTTCTGAAACCAGCAAGGCATGCAGTACTGGAGATCGAACCTGGGTGCTTATATTTGCCAAGCAGACACTTAGGCCACTGAGCTATCTCCCCAGTCCAATCTGCCAATTCTGTTACCTCTTTGGGTTTATAGAATTTGAACTCCTGCTCTAGATTTCTGATTTAGGTTTTGCTTTCTGGGGAACTCTGATCAGGTCAGACATTAATTCTGTTATTAATATGATTTTCCTATGAAAAGCTTATATAGAAACTAATGCCTTTCAGAAAAGCAAAGTATCTTTAGGAGGAAAACAAGTTGTGAGAAACCAAACTCTAGGATAAATGAAACATTTTCCTCTGGTTCTCTAAGGCAAAAAATACAATAGTAGTATTTCATGCTGGGGAGGCTCAAACTCATAGTAATCCTCTGTTTCAGCCTCCCCAGCACTGGGATTGCAGGTCAGGCAGGTACTTAAGACTGCTGAGCTATCTTGCCAGCCCATAATTTCCCATTTTTATGCAATGATTAGTGTCTATTTAAACAAATATTTAGTCTGGGGGTTGTAACTTAGTATTAAAGTTTGTATTTAGCATGGGCCAATCTCTGGGTTCCCCAGCAATAAATACAGAATGTCTGTGCTACACTCTGGAGAATACACAAATGACTGCTTTGGAGAAGCCTCACACCAGATCCTAGCTTCCTACATATGAGGTTGAGACCAAGCTTCAAAGTGTCATGCCAAATGAGGCTAGCATGTGATTTTTCCATCTCAGTTCTCAAAATGAGATCATGGTGATCACCAGGCTCATGGACTAAGACCAAAAAGAGTTATCAGATACTGGAGACACCTGGAAAGACAGTGGAAGGGAATCCAGTGCACAGGTTGCCTCTGAGCCACCTCTTGTTCAGAATCCAACTCTGAGACCCATGTCTGGCTTTCTTGCATTCCTTCAAGTGTCACATTTTCCATAGTACCTTAATTAGGGTATTAGCCACCTACAGACCCCACCTCCTAATTTGTAGACAGGCCTAACTTATCTGAATACAAAACACTGCACTGGTGAACAGATCCAGCCTACTTGACTGCGGGGTGGTACTGTCCCCAGGACACAGTGATTCTAAGCTAACACAGTGACAGGTGTGTGTACCTGTGACCCAGGCTAAGTTCATCACTACCTTTCCCTAAGACATTTCAAAGAGTGGAAGTGTTATAAAGTTGGACCTCCCAGAGCTCATGTGTCTACCTTCTAGGGGAAAAATAGCTTATCAGTAAAGCAGAATATACAGATGGCTAAGAAATGAGAAATGGAGAGACGAGGGTGAGGTGAGGAAGGGAGAATGTAGGGGGGAAAAGATTAGATTCTCACCTACATCCCTACTGATGTCTGAGTTCCTGTTTCCACCTTAACCTAGCCTTTACCAAGGGCCAAAGAATCAATCTTCTCTCTGTCTATATCTCTGTCTCTGTTTCAACAAGCAGGTTTTTTGGTCACTTAAAACCTAAAGAGATCTATACTAACATGCCTCCTACTCTTTGAAAACCAAAACAGTCAACATACACGTGATAAGATCTAGAATTAACATTACCCATAGGCCCACAGAAATGGAAATTAGTTATACCTGCTATGGTTAAATCATTAGCATCACATTCACCATCTTGGAATGTGGTTAAGATGGGTTGTCCCAAACTTGCTATGGGAGCAAGAATGAGTCAAACTGCACAGTGAAGGTGGCCTATAGCCCGGTCAGTATCAAGTAGTCAGCTAATAAGAGAAGGAAGAGGGCTGGAAAGATAGCTCAGCGGACTAAGTGCCTTCTTAGGCAAGCACAGGGATCAAGGTTCGATGCCCAGCCAACCCCACCCCTAGCACACTGTGTGGGCCAGACCTGAAGTAGTGCCTGTAATCTCAGTGCTGGGGAGTCTGAAAACAGGAGGATCACTACAAGACTGAGATCCTGTGCCAAATATGTAAAAAAATAAATAAGAAGAAGAGAGTAGTCCAGTTGTATGTTCTTAGAAAATAGCACTAGATATGGGACAAATTCTGACTCATTAGTTGCCATATGCTAAATATTTAGGGCTTTCATTCCAGATGAAATAATGTAAACTGAACCAAAAATTTTAAAGGAGACCACACAATAGACCATAAAAGATCTTTCAGAAAAAAAAAAAATTCAGTAGAGGGTGAACCTTAAAAGGAATAGCCAACAGCCCAAATGTGAGTCACCTGCTACTTTTGTAAATGAACTTTTATTGGAATGTAGATAGATTTGCTCATTGTTTTGTAGTTTCCAAACTGTAATGGTTTCCACAAAGATGTTATTGCAACAGAAAATACTGCTCCCCAGGTACTGTGCTCCAGTTTTTTAGATGCCCAGGTAGTAGTTCCTGTTGCAGTTCTGGCTGCTTCTGTTCTTAGAAAGGGCTGGTCATTGTGATGCACAGCTGGTTACTGTGATGCACACTATAAACCCATCCCCAACTGACAAGCCATTTGGCCTCTGCACTTCCTGCTTGCCATATAAGCCCTAGACCACCTCAGATTACAGCCTGATGTTTAGGGAATGCTCTCAATCAATGCTGGTCACTGTAAATAAATACATGGGCCTCGAAATCCTGGCTGTCAATTTGGTGTCTCTGTTTGCCACAGCAGTGCGGTCTGGGATGTCTAACAGATTTGTTATCTGGCCCCTTATAGAAACAAAATTCCCAAAGTCTAGTTCAGTGAAAAGACAATGATGTACAAACTGAGAGAGGTACACTTGGGAAGAAGAGAGAAGATGGACAGTCAGTGGGCAGTGAAGTGAGGGGAAAGAAGGAGAAATTGAAGCTTCTATCTAGGATAGGGGTTAACAGGGAAGAGCACACAGGGACTGGTACATCATCTGAATGTGCGGTGCTCTGCTCCACTGAAAATGCAAGTGTAGCTCCAGAGCTATTGTGCAGGTTAAAACCATAGCTTATAATGAACAATGACAACACATAACTCCTCCTGCTAGAACTACAATGACTACAACTCCTGCCCCTCCTCCTATCACACGGTTACTACCTATAGCCTAGAAAGACCTAGCAAGACCATCCTGCATTCCAGGTGCACACAAAAGACTGTACAGGGAAAGCAAGGGGACAAAGCCCTGAGGTTGTAGCTTAATTGGTGGCTTGGGTAGCAAGTTTGGGAATTTTGGAGCTGGTGTGGTACAATCCCTAAAAAAGTAATCAGATCTGCTAATATAGTAAGCTCTTGAGCACTAAACAGCAGTGGTTTTGCTCTGTGGAGATAACAAATAATAAAAAACAAAATTTCAATTTGCAAAATACCCCAAACAAACTGAATTTTGAGACTGTTGAGTTTGGTTTTTGAAAAAATGAAACAAAAGACATTTTCAGTGTCTTTTTCGGATCTAGTTTCTAAAAAACAACTTCCAGAAGCTCTTTTGAGGTAGAACTGCTTCAACAAGGCACCTGTGCCAAGTGATAAGTTGATCTTTATGCCGTGTCTTATTTTGAATGCTATACAGGGGCACAGTGTAGAGAAGCTAGAGTACTCAAAAGACGACAGTATCTTGACTCTGGAAGTCTCACGTCCTTCAGACTGGTCCCAAGAGGTCACTTGCCTGAACCCATCATTGTATAGATGAAAGTGAGGCCCAAGATTTCCAAATTTTACAGACGTTTTTATGGCCAAACAACTTGTACCTTGTCCATAGTGACGCCTTTACATTCAGCGGGCGCTTGCCCCTATAAGCCATTAAACTGTTTCCAAGAACACTCACAAGACTTTAGGGCCAAGACGATGACTAAGGAGAGAGCGGGAAGCCCCAGGAAGCAACGTGGCTGTTTTCAGTGTACAGATGTGGGGGAGAGTTGGTGCCTACAAATCCGCAGGTCAGGGACGCGAGGTGAAGACATGCCTGTTAACAGCACCCCGCCCGGGTTACCTTGCTCACCCCGGAAAACAGACCTGCCTGCCCCATGCCCGCTTCATGGTAGGGGTGGGTCACTCCAACCGCTTGGATCCTACCTTCGCGGGTAGCCTTAGCAGCCGTGGGACACCACGCCACCACGAGGTTGCAGGAGCTGGGAAGTTGAAGAGCTCAGGAGCTGGGCGAGGGCGTCGGAGCTCACATTTGCAGCGGTAGGGACAGGAGACCCGCGGCCCGGGAGCGCTTCTTAAGGGTAGTGGCCCTCTCGAGCCAGTCCTCCGAAGGGCGGACCCGAAGAGCCCGAGTCTGCAGCCGGGAACTAGAGACGCCGCGTCGTCATGGAGACAGGACCGCGCTCTAGGGTAGAACAGCCTGGATGGGGGCGGAGCCGGAGAGAGGGGGCAGGGCAAGCGAGGCGGAGGGGCGGGACTAGAAAGGCGCGGCTGGGGCGAGGACACCCCTCGAGCCACAGAGAAGGCGGGGCGAGGTGGGGTCGGGAATCCCATCTGGGGCTGCGAATCGCACGCACAGGCCAAGTGGGGCATGGGGATTGGAACCTCGGTGTCTATTCCTGATTCTGATTCTAGGGTGTAGAGCAGAAGGGGGTGGCTGTTTTAAGCTTAGGGAATAAACGGTGTTTTGCGTTGGGAGGGGTTATAGTTTGTAATCTAGATGTACCCCTAAAGGCTCACACGCACAAACATGAGTGTTTTGAGCGGTGATTGGATTACAGGGGCGCAGGAGCTGATTTGCTCTTCTGGCCGGAAGAGGCGGAGCATTGTTGGCATGACCGGGACTGGCCACTCCCTGCCTTCTAGTCATAAAGAGGAGAACAGCCTCCTGTCCTCCAGCCCCTCTGCTATGCTGCCCTGTCTTGGAGCCAGCCAAAGCTATAGATTTAAAACTACAAACTGTGGGCCAAAACAAACTTTTCCTCAAATTGCTGATGTGGTTGATTTTGTCCCAGCAACCAGGAAGGTGACTAAGACCGAAGGATGGATGTTCTTGGCTGTAGATGAACAAATGTCCATTGAAGAACATGGTACCCAAGTTGTGGTCGCCCCAAAATGATTATGGGTTTCCCAGGAGCCTCTTGCGAGCTGGTTCTCCCAGAAATCTTATACAAATGATAACAACCAGATGCTTAACTCTAACAGGCTGGTCCAAATCCCAGGTTCCTTTAGTGCTAGAAAATATCATTGCTTTAAAAATTGCTTTGGTTACAAAAGAGGGAGGGAGACCTTTTGTGTTAGAAAATACTGTCCCCAAAACTTTCTTCTTGGAAAGAATTCCAATTTGGAATTCAGGAAGTAGGCTTATTTGTTGCTAGGTAACGTGTTTTGAAGGAAGGCCTTTTGTTGGGGTTAAATCTGGGTTAGAATTTCACATAGTAGCCACATTCTAAGTGATAGGTTCTTGCCCTACTGTGAGTTGCTGAGTTATTATGGCAATCATCTAACATGGCGGAAGCCCTTAAAACAACAGCTTATCTTCTCAATGACCATGTTTCCCCTTCTTCCCCAACCCAGTCCTGGATATAGTTTTCTCTCATCTTTCCGCACACTCAGGAGAGGCCCCAATCAGCTCTACAGGTGTCATTAAACCTGTCCCTCAAAATCCAGCCCGAGCAGAAGTCCGTAAAAGTCTCAGCTTTCTTTGTCTCAGGTCAGATGGTTCTCCCCATCTTCCCTGTCCAGGTCTTTAGGGTTAATAAAGGCTTCTTTTATCTTTTTTATCTCTTTACTGTGCTGCCAAAAAACCTAATGCTAAGTATAATCGCTTGGTTGAGGATGCTGAGCTTCCAATGATTAAAAAAAAAATGTAAGTTTTGATACATAGAAGGTGCTTAATTATGGTAATTATTAATTATTATTATTATTTTACTCCCTAAGTTTAAGAGTCTACAAGAATTTAGCTATTTTGAATTTCTCTTATTGATCTCTATATCTCTTGTGAAATTTCCAACTTTTGTGATTGTTTGGAAAATATTTATTGGGGTTTTAGTAATAGGAAACATTGTGCCAGACAGAAGATGTCAGTAGGGAAGAGTACCTGTCAAAAAGGTTTGAGTGACCATTATTTGAAATAAATCCTTAATGGTATCTTTCATTCCAACACTGAATTCCTAGGACTATGAAAACATAACTTCAAAAGGCATTCTTCAAGCTTCAAAGGCAAACTTAAGCTAAAATTCTGAACTGTAAAATATTTACTTTTTGGGAAAAAACCAACAAGGGAATTAATATTTACTTTGTGCAAAGTGTGAACTTAGCCAGAAGATGCCTCCTTGTCAGTTGCTGTGTGTCACCAAGGAGATTTGAAGTGTATTGACTTTGGCTTCGACTTCTAATTCTTTCCAGGATTTGCTGGTTTTCTCAGTAGTGTGAGGTTGTTTGAAGTCTATGCAAATTGCCCCATTTCCTCCTCTGGCAGTTAAAATGTTAACTACAGTATTTTATTTTTAGCTTTCTTCTTGTAAACATGTGGCTTTCTGACACTTGTTTCATTTATCTGCTGGTATGAAGCATTTTGTATCAGTACATTTATTAACCTGTAGGCAGATTTCTATCTTTTAAACCCAAACTGTGGCTGGCCATGGTGGCGCACTCCTGTAATCCCAGCCCTTGAGAGCCTGAGGCAGGAGGATCAGTGCATGTTCGAGACCAGCCTGGGCTACAAAAGTGAGCTCAAGGCCAGCCTGAACTGCATAGCGAGACCCTGTCTCAAAAAGACAATAAATAAATAAATAAGCCCAAGCTGTAATACACAGAGTCCTAGAATGCACTCATCAAGCCCCTGTGGTTAGTTCTGGCCAATATTATGTAATTAACTAGGGCCTTTAGGGAATTTCATACAAGAATCATTTCCTTAAAATAATAACCATCCCGCAGCACACACATGTGAGTGCATACAGATGTATGCCCCCCATTGTTCATTGACAAGTACATTTTTACATAGTAGGTCAAGCCATATGAAATTGCCATTTGTAGATTAGAAATGATCAAATAATGGGCAACTTCATGTGATTCTGTCTATAAAAGTACTTGAGTCGGTTTATGCTTTTCTCACCTTTCTCCAAATATTGAACTTCCTGATCATCATAGGAAGGAATTTCTTTTTATTGTTGCCCAACGATGTATGTGTTTGGCTTTCATAAATATTTGAACCTGTCAGAGGAGGCACAAAATGTTTATTACTTTGGAGACAGCAGAGGGAGCTTAGCGCTCCCATTGTTATTATAGACATGTAAATAATGATTGTCTTCCAATTCTTGATGTGTGGATTAATTTAAATATTAATGTAAGTGTAACTGATTTTTTTCAAAAAGATTCATTGTACTTAAAAATATCACTTTAATTAAATGAGAAGAAGGTTGGTTGCCTTATATGCAAGGATTTCATCAGATTCCAGCCAGAGCCTCTGAGTGACACTAGACAACACATTTCCACACTGACACATTCAGGTTTTATAGTGTCTGTTTCTGAACTTACAATGTGCCCACCTTTTTCCATAAGTGTCTCAGTTACTGTTCTCTCATTGCTGGGACAAATACCCAACACCCAAAATGAAGGAAGAAGAGAATCATTTTGCTCACACTTACTGGAGGTTTCAGTCCATACTTAGCTGGCTCCAAGGCAGAGTGGCACATGGCAGAGGGCAACCTTTCATGGTGTAGCAAAGAGCAAGAGAGAAGTTCATGGAAGCAGAAAATAGGGAAGAGCAAAGGGCAGCAGTTTGGCTTGTAGCCAGCCTCTCTCACCTTCTTATATTGTAAGCAACCTACTCTGGTGTTGGGTGTAGAATTCACACTAGTTCAGGCCCTCCTCGTACACAGGATGATGATGTTTACAAACTTAAGAATCCTCGGGCCCCGCAGGATGGCTCAGTGGTCTAAAGCACCTGCTTAGGAAAGCTTAGGTGGCTGCAGGGACCGCGGTTTGATCCCCAGCACCACATGCTGTGCCAGCCCTGCCCTCAGGACAGGCTGAGCCGGCCATCAAAATAAACAAACAAACAAACAGAAGTTCTGAAACAAGAAAATAAATAAATAAATAAATAATTCTTAAAAAAAAAAAAAAAAAAGAATCCTGGCTCTCTGCTGAGTCACTTAATTGAACTCCTAAACTTCTCAATTTGACACAATGTATTAACCAATACAATGAGCATCATAACATAATTCTCTATTCCTCAGAACTTCAAACTACGTTACTGTTTCCAGTGTGCATCAATTTGCAGTCAGTGTAGTTTAGTTGATTGCTTCCTCCAAACCTGTACTGAGGCCCTTTGATCCTGCTTCAGCTCACATTCTTCTAGGAAGGAATCTAATAAATGAATACCTTTCATGGACCAGGGATGTTCTTTAGCCTTAATTAAAGATGTCTCTCACTGACCCTGTCCACTGTCATCTTTATCCTCCATCTGGTCTTTTGCCAACTGCCCACTGGCTCTGAGGTTATGAAGGGTTCCTAGGTGGTATGGCCTATGTTTCACTCTAGCTAATCCAGGAAAAACTCCAAGTTCTTAAAGTAACACAAATTCCTATATCTAGAGACAAGATGAAGCAGAAAAGGAGATAGTGAAAGAGGAAGAAGCAGAGTAGGAATAGCTCTAGAAATACGTACTTTCTGAAGAAAATTAGGGCAGTTTTTGTGGCCACGGGTGCACCAGAGCACAGCCTCCTAACTGGTATGCAGGGGTCCCCCACAATGAAGGATGATTCTCTATGCTAACTGTAAGGCTACCATATTCATTATTGATCAACTTTTCATTGATATATGAATTGATTATTACAATCTACACAGCTGTACCCATCATACCCCACTCATCTCTTTTATTTGAGGGGAAAAAAATAAACTCGAGTTTTTTCATTTCTAAGCACTGTTCTACTTTCTACTACTGTGTTTTTATTTTATTTTATTTTTCCTACTACTGTTTAAATCTGAAGTTTTTACAGTTTTACAAGTGGAATTATGTGTAACCTATAATCTCTTTTGTATGGCTTTTATTTTTACTCAGCATCATTTTAGATTTATTGATATTACATGTATCTGTGAAGCCTGGCAGGATGACTCAGTAGTCTAAAGCGCCTGCTTAGGAAAGCTTGGGCGGCTGCAGGGACCGCAGTTCGATCCCCAGCACCACATGCTGCGCCAGCCCTGCTCTTAGGGTGGGCTGAGCTAGTCATAAAAATAAATAAGCAAACAAACAAAAGTTCTGAAACAAGAAAGTAACAAAAAACACATATCTGTGAAGACAACAATATACATTGTATTAATTATTGTGGCTGTTCCACTAATGTGTTTTGAAACTGTTTCATTGTTATTTTTTTTTTAAGAATTTTATTTTGTTTTATTTTATTTTTTTCTTGTTTCAGAACTTTTGTTTGTTTGTTTATTTATTTTTATGGCCGACTCAGCCTGCCCTGAGCGCAGGGCTGGCGCAGCATGTGGTGCCAGAGATCAAACCGCAGTCCCTTCAGCCGCCCAAGCTTTCCTAAGCAGGCGCTTTAGACCACTGAGCCATCCTGCTGGGCCCCTGTTATTTCTTTCTTATTAAAATAAAAATAATAAATTTTTAGGAAAGATGTTACATGTGTCAGCAATTCACCCCCCTTCATTGGCAAGTCATATCTTAATGTATGGATGTGTCACAATTTATTTATTTACCAAGTGGAGATGTTTGGGTTGTTTCTGATTTCCTCCCCCCTGGGCTGAAGCATGAAAAATTTCTCTAAGTACAAGTGGTGTCTCATAGGGCTGGCTTTTTTTTCCCCCTAATCTTTCAGAAATCACTTTCTTTTGTTGTTAGATATCTAGTATCCTGAGAACTCTTCCTCATGCTTTTCCTCAGCCTTTTTTTTTTGTAGAGCCAGGGATCAAACTTAGGACATTACACTTGCCAGGCAGGCACTTGTGCCCCTGAGCTATCTCCCCAGCCCCCATATCCTGAGTACTCTTGATTCATTACAATTTTTTCTTTTAAAGCTTTTCTCAGATTAGAATGTGCATCTGCTATTATTTTTTCTTAGCTAGAAACATATTTCGATGTTTTACTTTTTTTAAAATTGTCAATACTAAGTCATTGATTGTACAAAATGAAGGATTTCACTGTGACACTTTC